>SJJU01005704.1:0-28585 GCA_012932125.1 Conopomorpha cramerella | reverse complement strand
GAGACTTTGTTTTATACTATGTATTGATGGCTATAAAACGTTAATAAGTGCATAGGTACATGTTTGTTTATACACTTGACTGTACTTACTAGATCTCAGATCGCGTGTAACATTTTGTCCCATGTCATGACGATACAAAGTCTCACAAAGTTATCCTGTGAGTTAGTCAAAGTGAGTTCTACACTTGGAACTTTTGTACCGTCTTAATAAAATAAGGATACACTATTTGGCTCAACTTACTATAGTCGTTTAAAAAAATGTAATTTACTTTTTATGAAGACGCACGAAGCACGAGGTCTTACTTAAAAAGTTTGGATGGACATTGTTTATTGTGGAAGTGACGTAGAAGGTCGTCAACAAATAGCGACCCGCCCCGACATCGCACGAGTTAACAGTGATTTTGTACTGTTATACAATCATAAACCGCCCTCTGGAATCACTCCATTTATAAGAAAAAAACCTTTCAAAATCTATTGCATAGTTTTAAAGATCTAAACATACATAGGGACAGACAGCTGGAAGCGACTTATTTGTATATACATATTACTAGCAGCCGGCCCCGGCTTCGCACAAGTGCACTGCTTATTAATGTTTCTCTACTATATTATGCATATACTGTAGATATAACTTTCCTCTAGAATCACTCAATTAAAAGAAACCGCAATAAAATCCGTTGCATAATTTCAAAGTATAAAATCATACATAGGGACAGACAGCGGTAAGCAACTTTGATTTATAATCATCAGCAGTCACATGACGTCCACTTTCGGACGAGGGCTTCCTGATTGCAACGATTTCCACGATTTGGGGGGAAATGCCAATAATCGCCACGTTTTATACGCGGGTTGTTGATGGTAGTTAACACAGCATAACTCACAGAGAGTGTTGCTGCCCGTCCTCTGGAGAGCTCCCTCGGTCGCCTCTTACGACCTCATGATGGGGAATGTTGGACTGGGGTAGTGACAAATGTATTCTATGTATTTGCCGTCACCACACGGCAACTTGTTTTATAATATGTTGATGACTAGCGGCCCGCCTCGGCTTCACACGAGTGCAATGCTGACCATCAGCATCATCCGCCCATATTCGTCCACTGCTGGACATAGGTCTCTCCAATTGCACGCCACTGTAATCTGTTTTCGGCTTCTCGCATCCAGCTTCTGCCAACCATCTAGCGCATATCATCATCCATCCTGTCTGAGTCCTACACTCAGTTTGCTGAGACGCGGTCTCCACTCGAGACCTCGTTTACTCCAACGGTCATTGGTTCTACGGCTAATATGGCCGGCCCATTGCCTCTTCAGCTTGCTAAACCGATGAGCCATGTCGATGACTTTGGTTCTCTGTCGGATCACATAATTTCTGTTGCGATCCTTCAGAGAAAGAACTCTGCTAATAGCTAATAATACTGTATTTCTCTACTAATAAGTCACGCATGTCATGGAATCACTCTAGGTTTAATATATAAACTACTATCACTAACTCTCTATCTATTGACAGACAGCAGGAAGCGGCATAGTTTTATACTATGCATTAATAGTTTCCGTCCACCTGCCCCATTACGGATTATATACGCGAGAATATGTATATACAGGATTCCGAAATACCCTTTTACCCTTTTAAGGATAATTCTATTGTTTCAGTACCCTACTGAGTGCATTTCAGCGAAGTCAATGTCCCGAAACGTAAATCAAACAACAAATTTCGTGTCTAAGGTTCACCAAGCGCATTTAACTCAACTTGAAAGGGGTGGGTCGTTATCTTGTATACATCACAAGCTCTTTGGATTCATATACCGTAAAAAGAAGTTTATTTAGAAACTATTTGGCTATTCGGGATTATTTGGCTAAAATAGGTAATTACTGAAATGAGAAAATTAAATTCAATATAAGTTCATAATATGGTAGAGGTAGTTGTATAATTACTGAATTACATACCATTCCAAAACTAACTTAAATTTCTTCAATTCAGATGGAGTTGTCCGATTGAACTTGAAGAAGTTTCCGAAGACCAAAATTTCAAATAAACTCTTGTTTTTCAAATAGCCTCATTGTACCAAACTTATTACAGAACGAAATTAAGAAGTGCCGGAATAAGGCATTGAAAGTATCTGCGCTCTAGTGACCTAATAAAACTGTTTTTAGGAAAGTGCCATTTTTGTCAAAAATTCACGTTGTAGACAACGTGGATTGCCACGTTGCCCTTTTTTCTTTTTCATAAAAAAAACATTATTAGCAATCCCGGCAGTCCGATAGAAGTCACGTGGTCGGTCGTACGCCTCTTAATAATTTCAAATCTAAGTCTTTTTTCACACATAGGAACAGACAGCGGAAGGCGACTTTGTTTTATACTATGTATTGATGATGCGTTTTAAAACCGCAACGCGGACTTCTACACGTTGCAATATGTCTCACTGTCAAGTCTACTAGACAGTGGCTGAGCTTGATATTTTTTTATCTCCATACAAAATTATTTACCTAGTTAGATGACATTTTATATGAGAGTGGAAAATTTCTTTTTCGTTTCATTAATTCTCGCCATAGTATAACTGTTATTAATGTTGACGAACCTAACAATATATTTAAGACATTGCTCGGGCATGGTTACACCCATTATTCGCACGTATTTCAGCAGTATAAAAATAAACCCAGTTTAGCTGTAAACTTGAGTTCATGGCAACTAACAGTACTGTAATGTAAATGAAAGCACACAATCAGCCCCTCTTTGTTTATTCTTATGTACACGTGGCTTCGTTGGATCCACGAATCGACGCCTGGGGCTGTACTAAATGATTTATTGAATCGCTGACTGATGATTTAATTTAGTACTGAAAATATCTTCAGAAAAGAAACCTTCAAAGAAACTTATATACCTCCAATTGAATATCACTACACATTTTTTTTTTTGCTTGTTTTACAGTAACTTATTTTAATACATATGTACATACGAGTATATATTTTTTTTGGTCATCTGTTAGTGTAAATACATGTAGATTTAATAATATTTAAAATATCTTGTAAAAAAACTATTAATCACGTTTTCTGCATCTAAAAATAAGGCATTTCTGGCAGCAGTAACAAAAGATAATAAAATAAATCCGCTCACACCCTCAACTCACAAACTGTGTTGCAGAGGTAGTTAATTGCTTGCTTATTGGGTGCACCTAATATTCATTGCAAACTTTTTCTCAAATGCATTATGTGCGAATATAGGACTTAACTTTTTTTAAATTCCGACGGTATATTGTAGAGTAATTCTAAACTAGTAACGTCACATGCGCGCAAACTATAAACCTACCTTGATTCTGTAAAATATAAATATTGCAAATTAAGAATATTGCAGAATTTCCGATGAAGTAAATTTCGAACATTTGAGGACGCAGTTTTTTACATTATCTATTCTCAACGACATACATAGTTCAGGATACGATATACGTATAGGTCACGTTGTCCGTATATTTTCCACACACACACACACATGGTTCCCTCATTCCAAAGAACATATTGTTGTGTACCAATTAACCTAAAATACGAATCTAAGAGGCCCATTGATACATATCAGCACACAAACCTTCTTCAGAAATTACAAGTCACGTGGAACGGAGAAGCAAGGAACTGACCACTACATCAAAATTACATTTCACGGCAAACAGATAATATACACTCGTGATCAAAAATTCCGGGTCGTATATAGAACTTCAATCAATTACATAGGTCATTCTGAAAGTTATAGTATTAAATGTAAAATAACAAATACTTTATGACTTTCTTTTTCGCTATTGTATTGCCTTTAAAAACAGTATGTTTTACTCAACTAGCTCCCTTCGATTCCGAGATATTTAAATGATTTGTGTACACAAAATTATGGTGTGACCCAGAGTTTTTGTCCACGAGTGTAGATACATACATTTAACCGAGTTTTCAACCGAATACCTCTCAACTGAATCAGAATTGATAGATGAGGAGAGTAAGTCCCCCAGAGTCCACTTGTTTACTCAAGACCCTTTGATGTCTGCTTGAGTGTGTAATGATCCTTCGACCGGGTTTCAGTATAAATGCAAAGTAAGCCGTCTGTATCAATATAATCTGGCCCACGTTGTCTACACACGAGTAAACAACGCTAGCTCAGCGTAAATTGGCATGTACACATCACGGCCACTCCAAAATTGTTCTCCCGGAATGGACTGGTCAAATACCTCGTTAAACAGCAATTTCTTTTACGACTTCACGTAATTTTACTCAGTCCCTATGTTTAGGTGAGTAAATGTACTTTTTATTACAACTCACTCATAGGGAGTACCTAGGTATTTGTTTAGACGTGGTAGGTACGTGTCTCCTTTTGCCCTGCTTTACGCTGGTCTTTTTAGTTGAAACACACATTATGTTATTTGCTTTTATTATTCTTTTAGACTAGGTATTACTTTATGTCCCGCAGTTTCACTCGCGCTGAAGTCTTTCTCATCTTAGTACCGTGGAAATCGACCTTTAATTATTTTTATCTCCAGACAAACATTATCCAGCCTATTAGGAAACTGTAGCAACAGGTATCTTTAATTAAATCGTTCAATAGTTATGCGAAAAAATGTTATACATTTCAGATATTCATTGTTATACAGAGTGTCCCAAAATTCGACGTCAAGCCGACATCGGATAACAGACAAGACTGTCACAGGACCCGTTTCCTATTACACGTTTTCTATTTATTTCCATTAAATAACCATACCTATCACTCGAAGTCGGCACGTGGTAGACTTATGCGACACCCCGTATAAATAGATTACCAATTATATACTATAATTACTATTCCGACGTAAGCACGTAGGTAGTCGGAACGTGTATCGTCACAATTGAGCAGCAGCCAACTAAAGCTGTATTTTGGCCAACAATGGTGGATAGTGCGCCGTCGTTGATTGAAGTCATTTGGGAAATTAATTTCCAATTCTCCCAACATTGCCTTTTGGGGCGAGTTTGAATGACGCGGTTACGCGAAATGTTCCCGAATCCTGTACGCCCGCCGCCAGCCCTGTGCTAATATGCCCATTTGACAGAAACCATCTAACTACTACGAGTATTATGTATAGCAGTAAAGTACCTATATGCATTTTTAAACGGTTTTATTTAGCTCACCCCGTTTGTTTTATTTACCTATTATTTATTCTTGGGTCAAATTTAGTAATTCAAATTTAAGTACCTTCCTGTTGTCAGATCGATCTGAAATTTGGTACACACCTTTAGTTCCGGTGACAATACAATTTAATGTATTTAGTATAATTGTAAATCCAAGATGGCGGCCACTACAAAATGGCGGATGACCTATTCTTTCACAAACCCTACAATATGGGTATCAAATGAAAGGGCTCGACTAGTAGAATACAGTACACTATAATAAATCCAAGATGGCCGCCGCTACAAAATGGCGAATTACTTATTGTTTCATGATACTTACAATATGGGTGTCAAATGAAAGAGCTCGACTAGTAGAATACACTATAACTAAAAACTTTAAAATAAAATTAATTAAAAAAAACTTTTTACGTTAAACGGTTTTATCGGAATAGAAAGGTATTCGTGAAGATAATGTACTAAAAACTAAAAAAAATTATTTGTTGGGTTCTAGTCATGGGGTATTGATCAGACATAAAAATAAAATCGTGGAGCGTATAAGTTAGGTATGCTATTTGATTAAGTAGGTAAGTAGTAGGTGTTTTATTAATTTACTAAGGTCACGTACAAATAATATTATCGAGAGTAACATACAAATAATATTATCAAATAATATTGAAGAGAAGCGCTTTGCATGCAGAAGAGATCTGCATGAGTTATGCCGTCGGTCTACACAAAGATAAGTAATTATCCTTATCCAAAGTAATTTTCTCTCTGGAACTTCCTTATTAATCCGATTTACTTGGTAATTGGCTGCAAGCACTTTCGTAACCATTTCAAACACTCCGTCCATAGCTCTCACTTTCCTTCCCTGACCGAATTATTGTTGGTCTTTGACACCGTAGCATATGGCTGAAAATAATTTACATTGCTTTATATGTAGGTATATCCAGACTAGTTGGACTAGTGGTCAGGATAACCTGCTCACGGACGCTCGATTTCGAATCTAGTACCTAATAAACAAGTGTGCCCTATCATAGATCGCATCGATGCTTAAAATCAGGTAAATTTCGGTATGTTATTCTATGTACTAATTCCGTGAACTATTGAATACAATTTGGAAATCCTATCACTCAATAAAGGATTCCATCCAATAGTAAAAAGAACTCGAACAATGGTCTTAGAAATGCTGTTGGGCTCGTCAATATGAACAACTGTTACTATGGCAACAATGCGGGGAAAAGCAATAATAAATATTTTACCCAGGGAAATGACATTTTGTATAGAGAAGAAAACCATTTTCAAGTTCGGGGTCCTTTTACACGCTAAACGTTTCAAGATCTATTTATACACACTTCACGCCTTTTAATCCCAAAGCGGGGTAGGTAGAGGCACTTGCTTAAGCAAATGCCCACGGTTCATCAAGTGTATTTAACCCAACGTGACAGGGGGTCAGCCCATCGCCGTTATAGGGTTCCCACACCTTGTTGTGTGCGGGTTTCATCACGATGTTGTCCTTCACCGTACAATCGTTGCGTTGCGTACATAGGCTCTGAAAAAGAGTCCCATTGGTACACGCCCAGTAGATCTATTTAAAACACCGCATTAAGTTAACGTTAGTATCTTACATCCTAGTTAATATTTAGAACAGTATCTGACACCCATTACAAGGCTGTCCTAGTGTGGGGTCAGTTCCCCGTATTAGACGTCCGGGGAATGTCATTGACCTCTATTTAGTCTACAAAGAAAAAGTTAAACTCAGAGTTATTATTACCTAGAAATACACTTCACGCCTTTTTTTCGCAAAGCGGGCAGAGGCACTTGCTATGAGCCCACAGTGCTTTTTTATTATCTAGCTTATATAATCAAGCCTGTTAGTCATGGCGAAATAACTATTTTGTACTATTTAGACAGCTTATTAAAGTACAACTTATTTTTTCAGTTCTATGTCAAAATTCCAGAAATAACCTGTTCCAATAGACTTTATAACGCGTTTTTTGGGATTTAATTTTTTTTATTTATTATTCATTTATTGCTCAGAATTACATTTTTTGTGTTAAGTAATGTTTTTTTACGCCTGCACTTTCTATTAGGTTTGTCTGTGTTTTTCTTTACTTGCAAAACATTTTTAGATGGAATCATCCATTATATTATCACTTACAGGTTAATGTAATAATCTTGTTGCCAGTCACACCGTCTGTCTGTAGGTCCCGCTGTTGTCGTCAAATTTAATTTGATTTAGATGCAGAGCCTCGGGGGCTGCATGGAGTGCCACTCGTCGCCCCCATCTAATCTCTACACAAATTGCCTCCTAATCCAATACACCTTTAACCTATAATCGTATATTTCATCCCTTTCCAATACCTAATTTGAGAGCAAGTAGGAATGTCACCAGAGTCCGTCTTGTGAATTCAATATTGGAAAATACCGTGACAGCTTTCAGATTCAATACAAGACCCTTTCCAAATTCGGATTAGGCGGGCACTTGACTTAAATAAGATAAACACAATATTAACCGGATAAATTAATGCAATTTACTAAAGATAAATATTGGCAAGTTTAGAGACTGAAAGTTCAAAACACGCCTAAGTACATTGAACTGAACAGCTCAGATTGTGAATTACGAGTAATATTATAGACGCGAAAGTTTTGATGAATTGTAGTTTTGATGTTAGTTACTCTTTCACAGAATAACTATTGCTAAATTTTAATGAAACTTTACAAAAATATAGCCTATGTACATAGAATAACACATACGCTACATTTTATCCCGATTTTCTTTGAGCACATTTAGTAATATTATAAAGGCGAAAGGTGTTGATTTTTATTACTATTTCACGCAAAAACTACTCAACGGATTTTAATGGAACTGTAGAGTAATATAGTTTATACATTCAAATAATACACGGAATTTCTTTCGGCAACGGGAAAACTCTGTGAAACTTTTATATGTTTGTTTTTACTTGTGCTCAACATTGGATTCTCAGACAACAAAGGAACGTCATTCGCCCAAATTCTTAATTAATATAAACAAGCCATTTCTATCTTTATAAATTGACACTGCGTCCCGCGAAACTTTAATCAAAGTTATCAAACTTAACGGAACTTTCACGAAAACCACGAGCAACTTCCCCCGAACGAAGACTTTGCAACTGTTTTACTGAATGATAAATAAAGTTATAGCGGAATAATGTTTCAGCGTCGTTCGATTTGATGTAGCACGGTTTGACACCTCGCCAAGTATAATGGTTTGTTGAAGATACATGGGAAAATAAACTTTATTCCTTTTTTTTCATTCGTTAACTGGGTTAGGGTTAGTTGAGAATGACGTGCACGGCACGGTGCCCGGGGACCAATGCTCGTGTTGCGAAACAAATGAAGGCTCTCGTTAAATAAATCGACCACCGGAAGGGTTAGAGACCCGAGGCGCGGCAGAGGATAAACAACCGCGTCCGGAGGGTAGTATTCAAAACGTTTCATATATGTTAACTCTTTGACTAAAATCTAATGAGACACAAGCTGTAGGCTAAGCCGGAACATCCCTTCTAAGGGGTGCCCAGGAAAAGGAGTGGCTTTGTCGTCACAGGCTGCCAGCATTTATAAATAAGTATTTCATATCGCAACCTCTTTTCAATAACAATATTAATTTTGCACACAAATTTCCTTTTAATCGTTGCCCCAATTTTGTGGGAACCATTTATAATTTACGAAAATGTTTTATTCGAAACGAGTCCCTTTTATATTGTTGTTTCTTTGCGTTACCAGTAGATCAAAGAGCAATAACAGTCTGTACATACTACGTATTTTATAAAATTCCAAAGATCTTTTTCTATTGAGTTTTACCAATGAAGTTAATAAAAAAGATTTCATACGTATTTTCGCAGTCTTAATTTGTCTGACGAATATCATAAAGTATCATATTATAATCTATGTATTATGTATGTTATATTACCCTCCTTTGAATGGAACTTTTTCAATTACAACTGTCCTTGGGTGGGCACGTTAAGCTGTGAGTAGGTATCTTTTGTTGCTTCGGCAGTAGTCATTATTAAGGTCAGTATAATTTTATATATCTATCAGAACCTCGTTCCACCTTCCGACTCAGACGAATATTTACGTAGTAACGGTTAGCCAAGAAAGTGGTCTATTATTTTTGATGACACTGCCTGTGTCACTAAAACATCAATGAGGTAGAGTCATATTGTGAAAACAAACAAATTTAAAAAAAAACCCTTATTAAAAAAAACAAAAATGTTTATTTTCATTAACTTAAGTTACATGTCTATTATGTAAGAGACCTTCTTGTAAGCATTATTTCCTGTAACAGAAGGACCCTTCTTGTCGGAAGACATTAATATGGGTTTGGTGACAGTCCAGAAGTGAAGGTACAACTGGGCCCACGTGGTAGATTAGATTAATATTTACAGATGAGTGACCCGCATCAACTACTTTTAAAACTAGCCGTCATAGTACTTGATTATTTAACTTATATTAACCTGCATTAAAGTTATACATTCTTTTAAGTGTTAAATTTTCTGGCGAAGATTTGTCCAAAGATCAAACTACATTTGCTTGCTCATTTTTTATTTTATAACTCATTCAATCAACGAAGTCAACGTTGTGTGACAGACAAATATAGTTCCGAGTTAAGAGACATAGTAAGTGCAAAATAAAAGGGAATTTGTGGAACCGAAAGTTTTGTAAATTGAAAATACCGGAATGTCTATTCAATTGCTGTAAGCTTATTGTAACGATAATGGAGCTTTTGGACTGTTAATGACACCCAAAGCTCTCAGTCAGATATTTAGTTCAATTAATCAGGGGCCACGATAATGGAATGCAATCTGCTTAGTGTAGATAGGCTGAAACAAAAACGCAACATCATCCGTGAACCGTGGGAGTGTCAGGGAAAGGTTTCAGGATATTAAACACAAATGGATTGCAAATGTAAACGTCAGTGATGTTGGAACGGAAAAGGAAGTGTCAGCTTGTTTTTGATAAGAATGACGTCAGCTATCACCCTCGCCATCCGCTGGAAACAAAGATAAAGAGAGTTATAGAGAAAAAGATATAGAGAGATTTTTGCATTTGATTTTAGAGCTTTTTAATAAAACGCTCCAAATTGGACTGTTATTTTTCTTTAACAATAATGTTTACCTGATCTTGGATGAGACGTGCACAAACTGTCTAAACCTCTGTATTAAAACATATGAAGTGCAACAAAATCTACATAAGTTCAGTAACTGCATAGGCCACTTACGTTGTATTTAACGTGCAGATGTGCCGACCTCCACTTTGCCGCGCTTCAGTACATAACGGTGCTGTAGAGCGACAATGTTGTACATTTTTCAGAGAACAGTTAGTACGTAATCAATATTTTCCTGCGCCGGGAGAATGACGTCACCACAATTGCAATAGAATTTTCTCTAATAGAAATATGAACAATTTCAATAGGTAGCGCGATATTGCTTAACTGACCGTGCGGACGCCGCGCCGCGCCACAATTACTACAGCGCTTTCCTTTTATCTCTTCTCTAACGAAATTAAAATACCACAATTTTAAATAAAACTAGATATTATACAATACCCAGCTGCCCGTTATATTAGCAGTGTTCTCGAGTAAGTTTTGTGTCATATAAACAGTTTAGTATTCAGTATTAGGCACCGGCCATAATAGAAGTAGAACCGGTGACCGTTGGAACAAACGAGTTCTCAAGTGGAGACCGCGTCTCGGCAAACGGAGTGTGCAAGGTGGACTGATGGTATGCGCAAGATGGCTGGCATAAGCTGGATGCGAGAAGCCGAAATCAGATTACAGCGGCGTGCAATTGGGGACCCTTATGTCCAGCAGTAAACAAATATGGGCTGATTATGATGATGATTCGGCATGATGATTCGGTATCTAATTTTTTTTTTGTGTTCTAGCCAGACAAAATGGCGGTGACATCAAACTAAAGCTTCTTCAATCATAAAAAACTTAACACGTCTAGTGCGTTATAAGAAAACAATTCAGTTTTAATTGTTACGTGCAGATCCAAATCGGGACGTAACAAATTAACATTTAACTAACAACTTGGCAAATTAAATTTAACGGATACCTACCGAAAATAGCTATTTCTGAATCCAGGCGAGCAACTAGCTCGTAGAATATTATATTATTTAAAAATTAGTTTTCCTTGGTAGTGAGACTGCTATTCTCGGCTATACAAAGATAGCGGGACAAAGTTTACCAACCCACAACAGGCAGAGACAACCAAGATCCAATTTGATAATGTCATTGTGAATTGGCAGGGGCGGTACCATGTCGTCCGCTTTTAATGCTTTATCCGAATAAAAGGGGTAATATAGGTTATCAGGTAATAAAGAGAATATAGAGTAGGGTATACATTTTTATTTCTTTAATTAATTATTATGGCCAAGGATCATGTTAGCATTTAATTGAAAACCCACTTGACAGCGATTTAATTGGAGAAACAAAAATATTTTTAGGTTTCAATATTTAAACATAAATCAATAATACACTACGGCTGTTTTATACGAATACTAGACGACCCGGTGAACACTGTTTTGCCAATATTTATTATTGACAATGTTTCTCTGTTATTATATGCATACATATTATACATTACGTATAAACCTTCCTCAAGAATCACTCTATTTAATAAAGAAAACGTCATCAAAATCTGTTACGTTGTGAGATCTAAGCATACTATCGGCTCCGTTCAGTACAGAGACACAGTTAATAATGGCAAATTATATTGGCAAAACAACGTGTGCCGAGTCAGCTAGTTTTATTTAAAAATAAGTTTGCTAACGCCTGTTCGCTTCGCAAAACGCTTTACATCGCTTTTTATAGTGCGAATCGCCTCATTGTGGAATTACTTTCCGGATAGTCTGTTTTTTCTGTACAGTACAGTTTGGACATCTTCAAGTCACGCGTGAACAGGTAAAAGGCAAACCTGCTCGACCGTAGACAACAACCCTACCTAACACGAATCTGGATGATGGTCAAACACTTGCATATTTTAAAAATAAATGAGTACAACTGTTATGTACAAAAAATAGAGCTATATTGTACAACGATTGTTAAAAGTTACGAAGCGATCTATTTGCAATTATACATGTTTGGTCTAGGTGGTAACGTACTTTTAGTAACAATATTATTCTAATAAAAATATGTAAACATAGCCAAAGATAAATAAATGTATGTGGCAACAGAAGTGATGAGATGAACAATAACAATTCCTCTTAAAAGTCCCTAATATCCACTCAACTGAATTTCGAGGTGACTCCCGCTGTTCTAAACTGAAACGATTTTTCTCGCCTGTCTAGATATAAAAAATACCTACGTCCTCCAGAATATATTTTTATTTTTAGGTTGTTTCGAAATATTAGATGTACCTTGGCGGTGTTATCCGCAGTTTATCCTGTTTCTGTGAAAATTTTGAGACAAAATATAGCCGGATGTAGATATAGGTAACCTAACTGTAAAGGACCCTTTCACGGGTCAAAGGCAACAAGAAACGATTCAAAATATGTATATTACCTTGTGTTATCTGATCAATATTTCAACATTAAATTCCCATGCACATAAACCACAAAATCCTTGCACTGCATGCTGCAGAGATTCGACTTCCATTAGCAAAACAAATCCCCTAAGCAATCCTTAAGGATTCTTATTCAATTCCAGACGAATGATAAAGTAAGTGGGACTTTGTGGAATAACTCGTGATATGGCATCGAGGTTCGCCACTTTCTTTATTAAAATTTCCCCGGACGCATTTTGCAGAAATTACTGAAGAATAATTAAACACAAGAGAGAATCCGGAACGCGACGGCTATTTTATGTTAATAAACAAATTGGTGTTATAAAACGAGGGGGAAATCAGAACTGTAGGACGAAAAGGAACCGATTCGATTATCGAAATAACTTCGACTTCGTTATTTGCATAATTATACAGTACCTCGGGCATGAACAATGTCCGCTTTATTGACGATTTAAAAGTTCAAGAAATATATGGAACTGATCTAATTGTTTCTACGTGTTATGTAATATGATTTTCAGTATCGCACAGATTTTTTTATGATTGAATTTCCTCACTATTTTCATTTCCAGCAGTTGCACATGGAAGTTGGCATGTCTTGAACTGTATTTTTGACATTGTGAATCATTGGGAACATCTATAAACTAAATAATTTTTGACTTGGAAATCTTTTGACAATGCGAACCCGCCTTTTAAACATGTTGGTATCCATTAACCGTAAAGTTTCTACTTTATACAATAGATATTTAGAAAACTCAAGTATGGAATTATTTCGAGGAGACGACGACAATTTAAGTGGTTCAACAATGCTTCCTTTAAACGTCGAATTGTCTTCAGTGTTCTCAACTGCTACTACTACTTAGCTAAGTTTACTTACTGTTTTATTGCAGAAACCTCTAAAACTACGTCGACGCGGCACACTCAGTACCAATAGGTAAATATTATAAAACAAATTCTCGTCCTGATTCTTAGATCTTTAAAACTACTTAGCGCTTGGATGCAGTTTTCTTTAGTAAGGTTTTTTTTTTATTATATATACTTGACTCTTATGTTTAGCTTTAAAGCCGACAATTCTTCCACAAACAAAGTAGTTCTCTTCGTGTTCAAGTTGGTGTCATTGTCATAGTCTATCGATAAAGTCGTCAACAGTAAAAGTCGTGTCAATAACTCATTAAAACGTGAGGATGGACCATCGCATTTCAAAAGAAAAATGAATTTTGAAATTGAGAAATAAAGAAGCCATTTGAATCTCATCGCTTTCCGTATAACCACCACACAAAACTGTTGAGAAAGGTTTATATGTATAATACATGTATATACTATTATATTCTGCTATCAGAGAAATACTGTCAACAATGTACATTGGCAAAACGATTGTCAGGTCAGCTAGTACCTGGTAATACAACGATACCGATATAAATAATCACACATAGTGGACAGTTAATAATAAAGACATATTACCTATTATGACAACCAGGAAAATTCTTCGTCGCCCCATCACCATCTGGGCTTAACTAACGTAAATTGTCAAACGTCACCTTTGACGCCAGAGTCGATTAATCTCATAATCACAGCGTTAGAGCTCCGTCATCAACGTTGTTGCGCCCAAATTGAAGTAATTAATCAATAGCCACGTATATCCAGGCATTTGGAACAGTAGCAACCTACCTGTGTTAGATGTCGCCATATTAAATTGATCTCTGTGGGGCAAGAAAACCCATAGAATAGCAGATCATACAAGTCAAATCATCTACAAAGCTTAAGGTGTACGGTCATAATCGGCGCTGTTTACCTTAAGCTTGAGTTGCTCGCATTCCAACGGCGGAGCGTTGCATGCCGAGTATACATGAATCTGCATTGATCTCGTTGCAGTCAGATTCCTGTACGATCCTTGACTTCAACATTTTTGCGCAAAGATTTATTGACAACCATAAAATGTTACTATAGCATGACATAGTATTTTGCTACCTACCAATATACAACCCAGAAGCAGCAGATATCACGGATAGAGATGACCAATACAAAATCGAACCGGTTTAGCAATATAACACATGAAGTAGAAGAATAGACACAAAATATCTGAATGAAAGCTGTAATTTCTCCGATCTATCAATGCTACGTGGCAATCGATTCTGTTCGGACACGTTTGTCTCTGATCTCGGTATCTATAGTTTCCGTTTCAGCACATCCAGGCCATTCGTAAGGTGCTTCGGGGCGAGCTTCTCTACAATATCACCGTGGATAATATTATTCTTTCGCGCTGCTCGTTCGTCGACAGGCGAGGCCGCGCGACATTGCAGCTGCAAAATATATTAGAATCTGTTTATCTCCATCCATCATGGTGTCGGACGAGGCGGGTGCTCGGAAAAATTGGGCTCACGAATTGCTTATCTTCGTACCACCTATCGACGGTATCGACGCCGTGTTGATGATTCTTCTTAAAACGCAAGCATTGCGGAAATGAATATTCGATAAATAGCAGATTTGATTTGACGTTACATTATGCTGAAATCTCGTTCAGATATCTATCTGATTTACGTGTCGACGTTTCCCCAGAAGTGTTATAGCAAAATAATTTTTATTTTTGTGAAATGTTTGACGAACGTGAATATTACACAGGTACCAACGTACGTGGCCCACTCAACAAAATTCAATCAAACAGTTATTATTTTCGATATTTCGCAATATTGTCGTTTAATCCCGATGTCATATCTCTTCGCACATCTCGCTCATGTTTTTTTTTACTCGCCAGTCTTTCGGGAGCTCTATGCCAAATGAAATCACACGTCAGATCATTGGATAAAGGATTTGTTCCCAGTTATGAGACCGGCTTCGGACCGGGCACTTTCCACAAGAGCCTTTCTCCATCCACCTTATTTTCAGGATCGCTGAACTAAGGAAATTCAATAAAATCCACTTAAACCGTCTTCACATTCTCGGCGTAATAAGACGTTTTATTCTTATTGGGATTGTTTCGTCTCGAGAAACACAAAATAATTGTCAATTTTCCGCAAATATCCTGTGTTAGAAATTGCTTGATACCGACCTGATAATGTTCGTATTGTTTGCTATCCTAGACATTTTTTTTTCTAAAGAATAATCTTAATTAGATGAACTTACTTTAATTTTTAATACTGTAATGCACTACGTTTTACCTATCGATAGTATGGTATGTAGAATATACGTAACTCGACATGCAATCAAATAGTATTAAGTATAATTTTGTAACTTGAAATCTGTAGTTTGAATCTTATGCTATTAAAGCAGATTTGTATACGTCTTGCTGTAGTTACATTTCTTAACTAATCAAAAGCGGGATGTATAATTAAAAAAATAGAATGTCTATCTGCCTGGGCTTAACTTGAAAACCACGCACAACTTCGAGTTCCTGAGGGAGAGTAAAAATTCTAGAACCCTTTAATCACGTGACAATAATTAATGCCTTTCTTTATATGTAGTGTTAATTAATGATTAAATTTTGTAGCACTTTATCGTTAGATCATTTTTTAATAAAACGCGCACAGACATTATAACTCAAATATTGTTCGCTCCTATATACCCGGTGAACAACACTTTTTTTGTTATTTACACTAATATCTATTAAAGACGCTGAAGAAAAATGGCAAAATTCGAAATTGCGACGCCATCCCGATTTCTTCCGGTTTACCTGTTCTGTGTAATTATTAACCAGAAATAATATCATAGGATAAACAATAGTTCCACGAATTACCACCAGATGTCGAAGCATATCAAGCCCACGTGTCCGATAGGTGCGGACATTCAACTAGTTATCTAATATACCGAATGTGCGCACAACTGCGCACGGTTTCGTATCTTTGAAATCCAAAGAAAATAGAATAGATTCCACTTTAGCCAACCGTAAATAATACGGCAAAGTCCTTTATTTATTTCAGCCGGCGACGTATTTTATCGTCGTATTTCACGTGAGATAGCGCACATTGTGCTTGCACATAATAATGCGGTACATCAGAGAGCAGGTGGCGCCACCGGAAAACAGGTAAGTCGTATAAAAGTTGCACCAACGTGAATCTCGGTATCTTATACTTGGAAAATCCGTGATAGCCGATATTAATAACAAACATGGTATTACGATCCTGACACACCTTTTTTGCCACAGTCATCAATAATTTCATAGAGGAACCTACTTCGATGTTTAGTACTATATACTCTCCATTTGTTTAAGGGTCGGCGAGGTTTACTTTCACCGATATGCCCTAATAATAATTGTTTATAAAATATATATTTTTGTTACTGCTTTTGAGTCGAAGAACGCATTCCTGAAAGTACATTAAAAAATTATATGAAATTATGGTGACAGACAATGCTATACGATAGCATATTCAGCTGTGTAAATATAGTATACATTATATCCAAACCCTATATCAACGATAACTAGCCGAGCCTTAGGTACAGCTTGTTCACGACAGTAGCCGGGAGCCGCGAATCGCAAACGACCCCACATTTTGTCAGGTCATATTTCACCCGGAGCTCTCGAATATATCGCGATTATTTACGGCAACGTACAAATAATATACTCGTTAAACAAGACAGGGTCTCAGTGAAAATCTTTTGCAAAAATATATGGGCGTATTTCGTGAAGCAGAATATCCATTTTTTTTATGACGAACATATTGCTGTAAGTAATCCGTAACAGGAAATTAAAACATACGCAGGCTTGACGTTTGAATTTTTAGTGCCTTTGAACGAACCGTTTGATTTTAGATTTATTACCTATTTTTCCTCAGTGACATGACTGTGCACAGGCACACCGCTTTGGGAAATGCGTAAAAAGTATTATCTTAAAATATTTCCTTTCACGTCAGAAATGGTAACTCCATAAGCTCCACATAGTTCGCGGGGCACCAAGGAGTGATATCTGTGGCTTATTTTATAATTACGGAGACGGAAATAAACTGATGGCGGCGGATAGAAGCTGTTGCCTTATCTGAATAGTATCACTGAATATCACCAACGCATGGTGCGTTAGGTACCAACTCCTGTAACACCAGGTCTCATAGTAATATTGACATCGCTGTGTGACAGGGATAGCGCTAGATGAGTAGTATAACACTGTCACTGTCACACAGCGATAACAATACCTATTACAACGGGATCAAGTATGTTATACTCTCGTAGTACCATCGTTTTATGTTATTCTGATTTTACTGTGATTCACGTCATTTTGTTTCACCAGTACACACATAATTTCGTCACTTACTCTGCTGTCATACGAAGGAAAGTAACATCACATTATCTTCGTGGGAATATGTGCTTAATGACTGTTTGAGCTTCAATACCACTTAAAGATCATTATTATTTTCCCACATCCAAGTATTGTGCATTTTCTTCTTTTGGTGACAGTGCTGTGGACACATACCACTAGCTCACTGCCACAAACTGTGACAGGTAGGATACACGTGTGACACGTAAAACTACCTATAATGTATGAATAAAATAGAAACAAACAGAAGTTGAGAGATTTAATTTTCATCAAAGTTCCGCACGCCAGAGATCCTGTGTAAACTTTTCCCAGCCAGTGTGTAAAAAGCGTTTTGGCAGGCGGTGGAGATCGAGCGTAACGGGGTAGAGAAAAAAAAGCAAAACGCCCTTGACGGCCCGACGTCGTTGTCGAGTCGTCGCTTGACGGTTTACATTTACGAACTTGGAACATTGGCGTATCCGTTCTTTCTGTCTGAACTCATTATCCCTTACAATGTTATGCATTCCGAGATCAGACTATATTTGTCAGGTGTCACTGAATTCCGATGGACCTGTGTTTCAACTACACTGAAGTTCTGTGCATCCAGTCAATCTACTAGCAATAACACGCTTAGAGAACGCTTTAGCAAGGCTTCGTCTCGGTTACCCAACGTTTGCCACGCGAAGAATTCACCTCCAGTCCATAATCGGTGAAACGAAGAGCACAACAACAAAAGTTTGAAGTTATGATGTAAGTCACTTTTTGTTAAATTAATTTTAGCTTAGATAGAACAGACGTAAAATAGTGGCAGAAGTACTTACCTAATCTAATGATTAGACAGGGATAATTCTCTGCCTCATGATATCTACTAGGTTTCATAAACCTATTAGCGTATTAAACTAAAATATAACAATATCCTGTACATTTAAACAAAATACTTGGAAACAGCTACATCATTCAATTTCATAACGAAACCTTAATATTTATAATATTCACTGTCGAGCACACAGCGGCATTTTCCCGGTCTTCCCGTCGCCCCGCGGGAATTAACTTTTCAATTTTTCTCTCCATAAAAAAAGCTAGCCCATTGTAATACGAACATGTTCATAGATGTGAAGAATTATTATATTTAAATCTATCATGTTGTATTGAAGTAAAATCAATCGTAAAATCATTTTCTTTGATAAATTATGCTATTGTAATCTATCAATGAGTTGGAAATTACAGTAAAAATTAGGACAATTTTAACGAAAAAGAATACCTATTATATCATCTACTGTTATTTAAAGTTCCTCTCGATTTATCTGTAACATACCATCAATCTAGCAACCCCGATTTCTTAATTATCAGGTCACCTTTGAAATATCTTCTTTTCAACAAAAAAAGAACCGTTAAAATAGGATCATAAAAGACTAAGTTATCAGCGAACATACATAAAAAAGCATATTATTGCATACGGTCGAATTGGGCAACCTTATTTTTTAAAGTGGCTAAACAGAAATAAAAAGTCACATGATCCAGGCGTGATCAATGGACCATGTATCAGAGACTGTTAACAGATCTCAATTAGTCTGCATCTCTACATCTTCTTTTTTATACAGGACCGTCATTTTATTTAGCATAGTAAAGCCGTTTTCCTTCGGGAAATCGCTGATCGTATCAAAAAAACGGCCAAAACCATTTTTCCATCCAAAAAAGTATTCTATACAAATATTTATAGGTTACAAGTTATATAATAGTAATAAATAGGGACAAGCCCACACCACCCAAGGCCTACTACTTGCCTCTCGACGTACTGGAGACGTGCGCGTCTACTTGTTTTTGCCTCTTTTCAACGCACACGTTTTCTTGACTCCATACAAATTATCTTTGTCCATCCCTGTTTTGTTGCCAACTCTCCCCCATCTGAGGCATGACGACCACATTACGGACATCGCGTTGGGTCCGCGTCGCGTATACCGTCGTTAGCAGGCTTCATGGGTTCCTTGCGATTTTTGCATACACTGTAAAACTGCTATAAATTCGTATAAGTAGTTACCAAAAAAAAACATCGGTACCATTTAAATAAAGCCAACGAGGTCTACTGTTATAAAACTTCAAAATTCCCTTTTAATGCCCAGTATCCTTTAAGTTATCCCTGTGGATTAGACGTTCAGATTATTTTGGAAGACAACAGGCACACCTCAACAAACTTTAAGACAAATTAGTGCTTAAACATCAATTAGTAAAGACTCTAAATTAAGCCGGGCCTAATGAGATCTTAGTCTCAGTTACCTTCGTCTGACCTTTAGCTTAAATTGCTTCCATTCCACCACAAACGTGTGTGAGAGCCACACGCCAACGATTTATTTGCAGGATTTGTAAAGTAAATACCATTTGAAAGCTAATGCTTAAAACCTTTGTTGCTTACCTACTCGTTTTACCTCTATAGTTTGTTTGATTGTAGATCTTAGGACCGTCTGCTAAGCTTAGGTTGACACTTCAAAAAGATTGACTGGGATTTGGGAGTGGCTAGCTAAAGGACCAAGTTAATACTGTCTCCATGGAAACCTTTATCGTCCATCTCTAGAATTTTCCATATATCCTCATACTCATTGACTAGAAATATTCCTACAGTTCAACAAGAGTAAGGTTCTCTTACTCATGTATGTAAAAAGACAACTAACTGACCATTACACAATTTAATGTTCTGTATATATCGTATTACATTTTTCGATTACCGCATTACTAGACTCATACCGTGCTATTTTTACATTATAATAAAAAGGACACTTTTCTTCATAGGCAGGTATAACATCCGCTATTAATTACACTTTTCCTCTTCTTAGGCACTAGTCAGAAATTATAAGAAAGACGAAAATATCAAGAGACACAATTAAAATGACAATAACCAAAAAGTTTCTTTAGCTTATTATTTATTAAACTAGAAGGAAAGAAAGTAACAACATTTTCCTTAAAGTCTTTCCCTTAGAAAATATTTCAATATATCAACCATGATTACTTATAAATTAAATTAGTAACATTCCATGTAGGCAACTCTAATACCTTCATAAGATACCCGCTTACCTTATTTGTTTGAGGAATTCCAGGAGGCCGTTAGTAGGATTATCGTTCTTATAGACGATACTTCGGATCTGAAGGTCCATGGATCATGCGGAGAAATTGCAACAAGAAATTTAATCAAAGGGGATACGGTAGAGCATCAAAGAACGAAATCGAACTAAATGGCCGTAAGGATGCGTAATTTGACAAATCTTTATTTAATGGACTAAATCCATACTTACACAGTAAGATTTTACAGGATTTTCTTCTTTAGAAAGTACCTGATGGTACATTTCTAAGTTTGGTAGATGTAATGTTGTCTAAGTTACTACAAATGGTGTTAGCTTCTTCAAGGGTACTTTATCAATTTTACTCTTCGCATTCACATTCAACAAAAAAGGAAAATAAACGTATATTTTTCTCAATGTTGCTACTTAACCTCCGTATACATTTATTACAAACGTTTTCCACTTTATCTGGCTTCTTCATCAGGATTTAGGGAACTCATATGAATTGGATATCGGGTGAAGCGGCCGCGTGACCCTACAGCCTCAGGGCTGTGATTTATTCAAATTACCACATAGGACTCGAAAGGGCTGCATTGACCTCCCGGCCTGTCAGATTACAGGGAACAATCGGGATGTTTCCCAAATCCAAAGCTTTATTTGTTTTCCAAATTGCTTAGCAAGATCTTTTTTCTAAGGCCCATTTTAGTTAAAAATATCTTTGATATAAATAGTATCTCAGAGAATCTTCTCGATTACCTTGGAAAATTAATAACCTAACGACGTAAAGCTCCTTATTCTATTTTATTTATTTTAATATGATCTCTTTTACTAAAATAATATTATATGTTTGTTAATATTTCGTTGATATCGAACAATACTATAAAAATAACAATATTCGGTATAAACGGTAACAATATTATTTCTGTTAACTGATTTTTTTCTCTAGTTTTTTTTATTGTAATTTATTTATTTGTAATTTATTATTTCAGAAAATATTGATTTAAAGAAACCGAATAAGCAGACGCAGCATTGTTGTTGTTGCACAGTGCATTTTTTACTATAGTTACCTAGTTGCATTGTTTACTTAAGTCGGTAAAAGAAATAAGTATTCAAAATGTTGGTTTCCTTGCTCAATGCAACCGTGTGCTCGACAAACAACGCTGTCAACAAAGCTATAATACCAAGTGCTCTCGTACTTCAACCGAGTCAGTTTAGTAAAAATAAACAGGCTGCTACAGTCACGGACTCGTCAAACATCGCATGACAGTCGGTGAACCCAGTAGAAGCGGTTATCATGAAGAAACAAAGCTTTTGTTCTCTCGCCAGTGAATATGTTGTTTTGCATGCTTAGTTACCTAGTCGTACGTTGCCGCTATTGGACTTTTTCAAAACTTCGTTGTTGTAAAATTGTACGCGTGGTGGTTTATAGTGTTATTGTTATTCATAGTGTTATAACAGCGCTACTGCATTGTTAGTAAGGTTCTCAAAAGCTGGAATGGCAAGTACAGACAAACTGATCTAAGTTGATATACGTCAACTGTTTAGCCAATGTTGAACTAGTTATGAAGTAGGTGCTACGTGTACCAGAAACTAAGTAACTAACATTTAATCGTTTTTTTCTCTAAGAAAAGAAAACATAAAATAAAATTTACTCGCCCGTTTAACGGAACAGTGTGATGACGGCATTTTACACACAACACAACGTCGCTACGCGAGTGTGTAACGTTGTTTATTTGTCATGGGGCGCGCTTTGTGGTGGGAACATAACGCAGACGCGGCCGCTCCAGTACATTAGCGGTAATCACTTCCTGACGTGGCGGCCATTACAGTCCGGCCTTCTGGGCTTTTTTTTTCAGGGGACAGCTGCCGCGCTGCCTGTGCAAGGAGTCCGTGTGTGTTTTGCAGCGGCTCTGCCAAGCATAACGGCTCCACAGTAAACTGAGTTTTGATGTGAACACACATGCTCCGTACACGGCGTAAAAGTACGTGTTTGGCATTACACGAGTACACTTGCCAGCAAAGAAATAAAACTACTGTGGCTCCGAGGACCCATAGCATTTTTAATTTTTGTTTGTGAGTGTGTACTTCAACTACGGATAAATGTTCGTTTCGTTGTTGATTGGAGCACGTAGACGCGCACGTCTCTAGAGAATGGCCCGTACGCCGAGAGGCTTGGGTGGTGGTAGGCTTGATAGTCCAATATAACAAATATATATGGAAAGTGATCTAGATGCGCGAAGTACTAACCAATTGCGCTTCTTACTACTCTCACATCTCTCTTTTCATACATCATAATATTATGTTTGATTGCAATTTTTTTTATACAGGGAAAAAAAGTTATGGGCCCTGGAGGGGATCTGCTTTAAATCCTTTAGTTAGCTCATTTTACTGAAAGGATACATTCCTTTATTTTCAAAAAGAAACAAATCTGCATTAAAGCATTTTTTAAATTTTGCTAGTATCAACCAGGAATCGAACCGACTAAAAATTAAAAATTAACCCTCGCTTGTTCTTTTTTCACTTTTTATTTCAATTACCAAATAAACGTTTCTTAGACAAAGTTTAGCCCAAACAATAAGCCTACCGATTCGTAGCGAGGGTTAATTTTTAATTTTTAGTCGTTTCGATTCCCGGTGGATTGAAATTTGCTAGTAATTTAAAGAAAAGTTTTTTAATGCATTTTTGTTTCTTTTTAAAAATAAAGGAATGTTTCCTTTCAGTAAAATGAGCTAACTAAAGGATAGAAAGCAGTTCCCCTCCAGGACCCATAACTTTTTTCCACCCTGTATATTATTTTTTTCAGATTGCTGTAGATTGTACTTAAATAAGGATTTAAATGTTATAGAATTTTACATACAACATTATAATGTTAAAATAGTCCCTGGAACCGGGTTTTGACACCCGGCGTTATAGGTGAAAAAAATTATCCGTTTTATTTTCAGAGAAAAGGATTATATTTATTCAGCACTTATAGATATCGGATGTGCTTAAATTAAACTGCCAAATAAGTAGGTACATCTGTGAGTTCGTGATTTTTGCTTACTAGTATGGCCTCACTTAAGTCAACTGGTTTTCTCGAGGTTCGACCTCCGACCCCGGACAAGTGGCCCCACGTGCACCGACTGTAATGCGATTCCTCACCTGCAGACGTAACTCGGACGTCCTAGAATGGCCTTGACTTATACGACCTCACTCAAAGGCTTTTTAGAATGTAAGAACTCCAGAAGCCCATGAGGTAACTCTCAATCCGGGTACAAATGATAATGACAGCATGCCACTTAACCTTTTAACCGTCAACGTCTTCTATATGTATATAACACGGGACACAGGTGATTTAATGGATTTGGTGTCTATTAATACGGAATAGAATTCAATACCGTAAAATAATTTCAAAAGGTTAAGTGGGTGGCGTGGGTAAGTGGTCGGCTGTTCTTAATTTATCTCGTACTTAGTATTTTCTCCTCAAAGTCCCATATTATAAAGAGCAAATGCAAAAAAAACATCGACTAAAAGAGTTGACACCTTATTTAAGAAAAAAACATTCCGAGATGGAAGGGTCTAGCCAAATAATGTCTAATTCAGTTTTGTCCTATTATGTATACCGCTGTAGATCCTGGCTCTAACAGTTATTCTAGCATAGCGGTCCAAGAAAGAAGTGACAAGACATACTATGCGCTGCTATTATTGAAACAAGCCGAGTCGCACGAAACGTGACATAACAGCCAATCAGAATGTGTATTTGTTCTATATCTTGTTTCTCTTGACGCGCATGCTAGGACTGATAGAGTCACAGTTTGAGAAAGGGATTGGGATTATTCTGATTTTGTGATACCAATCTTGCTCGCCTCTGTTACGCTTGCTGAGGTGAAATGCAGCCAGTGGAGAAACTACACTTCCTTAACGTCAGTAAAGGTCAACTTCAGTTATGCATCACCAATAAAAACTGAACTATCCCACGTAAGAATACATCCCCAAACGCAGATCACGTAAAAATAAAAACATGTCCCACTACACGTTGGTCTTAACTGTACTCGATTCCGATGCCAATTGAATCTTATACATTTGCAATGATGAAGGAATATCGAATGTTTGGGTCGATATGTGACACACCTATCAACATAAAATGGTGGTTTTGTATGCCTCTGTAGTTATTTATGGTCGAAGTTTTCCTATGAAGTTGGTGCACACGGACCTAAAAGAGTGGTGAACCTGCACAGTAACGATTTATCATATACTGTGACATGTGTTAAATCCTCTCGATGGAATGTTGCCATTTGCCTAGCAAACGTTTCCGCCTATTCCACTCTGATATTAAAGGACTTGTGTATATTACAGAGAGGACGGGACGTCCCGGTGTTCGCCTTTAAGATTTTAAAAGCGAACTTTAAGGCCCGTCTCGGCACCTCTTTGAACAAAATCCCTTATGATTTTGGGTGTTTGGAAACAAAGTTTTTAAAATAATTTATGGCATTCTGATAGGTAACCGACGTAAGATATATTTGGTACGCTAATGACTATTCAGTGATCACGTCTACTTGATCTTGGTCTATACCGGGTTACTGGTTAAGTCGACCTATCCTCGCTAAAGGCTACTAGTAGACATTATTTCTGACCGAGCGATGGGACCCCTAGCCTAAACTCAACCCCTTTTTGAAAAGTTTGTTTACTAAATTATTTACCTTTAAACCTGATAATTTTTGTGAAACTGCAATTTTTTTCATGTTTTATATTGACAACGAGATGATTAATTATGTTGATAGCCAGAACTGTAATTTTATTAGATTAGCCGTGAGAGAGTGTTAAAAGTTAAAAAGTTTTGAAAATTTCCATTTAAATAAAATCTTAATAAAATTAGCATACAGATCGGCAGATTACAAATAAAATTTCTACGTTTTATTAGCTATTCATAAAGGTATAACACGTTAGGCATCTATCTAGAATATCGAATAAAAACAATCCCAGGTCGTAGACACATGATTGGTAGTTTTAGAGTGAATTAGAAATTAGACTGCAAGCCGCGTACCACCGTTCAGTCTGTCTCTTTCCCACCAAAGTGTATGAATTCAATGTACTTCTGGATACTGTCAAACTGTCACTTTTACTACCAATTTTACAGTTTGGATCCAGAATTACCTGCTACGCCGTAAGGGACAGAAGATAAATATCTCTTGCTCTTTCTCTTCTGTACGCTTATCATGTCGTTATCTCATATTATTTGAAACGTCAGTTTCGGGTTGCAAGTCTAGTTGTTTTTGGTCTGAGGTACAACACTATCCGTTCAATGTGCTTGTCAGAATAAAAGTCAAAAGTCAAAATTCCTTTTCAATCGAAAAAGGAGGAGGATTCTTATGTCCGTGTAGGATTATTAGGTCTATTTTATCTGGCGATAGCCAAGACTCCGTGACACCTATTGCTTCGTACGGATATTCGTATAAGAAGGCTTCTAGAGTGCAGTCTCTCTTATTAAAAATGCTTTAGAAATTCTGAAATAAGACTTTTACCTCCTTATCAATAAACGCGTTGTCACTTATACAACGGTTATTACAGGTTTACTGGAACTGGTTATTCCGTATTTGACAAGTTAAATTGAGCTTTGTGTATCTTCGAAATAGCAATTCCGCCAATAGGCCCTAAATCGTTTGTCTTTCTCAAAATGTACGGATGTTATTTTTGCTATATCCATAGTTCGGTTTTCCTGTTGTTCTTCTAAATTTATTTTCTGCGGTTTTCCATCTAGGTATGATGAGTGTATTAGTACTAATAATGACATACTGTCACGTTTTTCCTAGCTTTAATCAGAAGATCTCTTATTTGCATTTTTTCTCTGCGAACCTCGTCGCTATAATATTCAGATATGTAAGTATATTCCTGTATTTTTTAAGTTGGTTACGTTATTGAGCAAGTATTTTGTGGTTCTCTTACTCAAATGATCGATTTTCACTGGACGGCGGTATCCTCTTCACCCCATGCGGGAAAGTTCCTCAATATATCCGGATAAGTCGACATTAAACAGCAGAATATGTTTAAAAGTCTATCATGAAGACTATACTCTTCTTCTCCATAGGTTTCCTCAAGGCCATATAGGACTATAGTTTCAGGTTTTTTTCATTGGCCACCACGATAAACGTATGGATTGAAGCAGTCATATTTGACTTGAGATACTCTACGAATTCACGTCACAGACCAGCACAGGAATTAAATAATAATGGAATGCTTTCATTGCACAGTCCTGTCGTAGCGGTAGGTACTTAGAACTCCCCAGCACCGTTTCCCACTTTACAATGTCTGTAACATTTTACGATCGGTGAGAGCCCCGCCGACCGGCTGGTAATAATAACGAGGTGCTCAATCCCGCACCCCCGTCTTACCAACTTTGCCCTGAACCCCTACCAACTGCTTATGAAACCCTAATTATATCGTAGTGAAAACAAGAGTGACCTGAAATCTAGTACGAAAAATATAATTGTATGATTTTATAAGATCACTTATGTTCTAACTAAAGTTTGTATGCATGATATGCTGATGATAAGCGTTTACGCGTATCTCAACCGGCTTGCAAGGTAGAATCCAAGTTCCAACTTTTTTTTAATTATTTCATCTAAACAAGCGTCTGACCACCAGTCTTGTGTTAAGCAGCGATATGGTCTACGTTTGAAGACACTTGCTTATTAGTTGCCTATTCATCCTAGACTTTACTGTTTAATTTATTTTATTGGCTTGTTACCGGGGCGACTGTTGGTCGACCTCTGATCCGCCAGTGTTGAACAAGTGGGCAGCTCAACTGTTAGATGTTTTCAAGCTGCCCGAGGGGCTCTAACTTGGCTTAACGACTCCGTTCTGTCGGATAGTAGCTTTTTTTTTAAACTACAAAAAGTAGGTCAACATAGTATGGAAAACTGTCGGTTCAGATTAACATTCGGTTTGTAGTTCGTTAAAAAGTTGGTCATTTTTTTTTATTGCTGACAGGCAAGCGTTTCACCACCTGATGATGGTGGGCTGGCACGCACCCTGGTGTTATGGAGCACACTTATCTAAATCATCGGAACAGTATGTGAAAAGTGGCCCACGATTCAGCATCATCATTTCCTTTACAAATATGTAAAGTAAATTACCAACGTGGTTTCAGTTTTTTTAAATATAAATTATTATTATATAACACAACACAATTGCTACGCTTTTCTTGATGAAAAACCATCGCGGGCTGCAATGCAAAGGTGGCGGCTGAAAACCGGGGCCTGCGCACCAACCCGTCCCCGGGGGGACGGGGGGGGCGTGCAGGCAGGATCCCGAGCCGACGCCAGTTTATACCACACGAAGCCTGCGCTTTGTGGGTACCAGTCGCGCCACTAGATACACAAAACTACTTATACCTATCCTATATTGCTTTTCCTGCTTCTCTTTTATGTACAACATAGGACTCGGTACCTCAATCCCGTTCTTTGTTCAATGTAATGTGCTTTGTATAAATAAACTTATTTCATTTCATTTCAAACACTAAACTACGTTAAAATTACGAGTCATCTACTAGTACTTACCTGACATGCCAATATCAATCGAAAACACTTACTCTAGGCGCAGAGGGATTTTATTTTCACTGCCAAGCACTAGGCATAATATAAAACTTTCAAGCAAAAGAAAAAAAAATGTTAAAGAAGTTCAATAATTTAA
>SJJU01005703.1:0-16855 GCA_012932125.1 Conopomorpha cramerella | reverse complement strand
GGATTCGGGATTAAATGGACAAATTGTAAGGGTGTTGGTGTTAAAAGCCTATCACGTCGAGTAATCCTTTTGGCTGGCACTCGCTAAGCAAATGAAATCGGTTCACCAAGCGTGTTTAACCCAACTTAATAAGGCGTGGACCAATCGCCCATATGAGGTTCACATATCTTGTGGTATGGGGGTTTCACCACGATGTTTTCCTTCACCGTATGAACCTTGCTTAGCGTACGCTGTGAATAAGAGACCCATCCCATTGTATAAGCCTACTACAGCCAAGACAGAAGACTAGGCAACCCTGGAACTTTGTACAGTCGTCGCTATAGCACGCGCGTCAAGAAAAGCACGACATAAAACTAAATACGCGTTGTGATTGGCTGCTTTGTCACACATAGTTCGACTCAGCTTGTTTCAACCAACTGCAGTACCTGATATTTCTTGTCATTTCTTTCTCGGAGCGCTTTGCTAGGGGGGCAATTCTATTCTGGATACCGCTGTAGATTCCGTCTCTAATAGGAGTCACAGTGGTGGGAAAATGGGTGGGAATATCCCGGATGCAGTCGGTATTGAAACCATAACCTACCGATCCCGGTATGCAGGGTCACAGATGCTCAAAAAATTTGCTCTCAATGTTAATTATACTAGAGGACGCACCACAGTTTCATCCGCGTAATTTGACTTATTCTCACAAACTTTAAAACCGACACTTGAGTACACAAGTCCATTGTTTCGCTGCCTAACAACCTGCTTTTGACATTTTTAAGCGACTTCAAGAAAGGATGTTTTTTAATTTGACCGTATACATAAAATATCAGGTTTATTTTAATGCTCTTGGTGATTATTTTTTGTTGGAAAGGACCATTTTTGCGGTGGTCCCATGACAAAGAAATCAGGGTTTGATGATGACAGACCAGATAAATCGAGAAGAACGTAGGAGTGACTAGTAGGTAGTGGTTGAAGTCACTTTAATTTTCTTTCAAATTGTATAACAAATAGAGATGTACCCGGCGGCGATACCCGCAGTTATTCCGATGTAAAGTTTTCGTAGTTTTTGCGTGAACGAGCAAAACACTCACAAACTTTCGCCTTTATAATATTAGTGTCACTATAGCATATTATCTACCGTATGTACAGACCTCAGACTAAAAACAACTAGACTTGCAATCCCAAACTGACGTTTGGAATAAAACGAGACAACAATATGGACGACATGCAGGAGCGAATGAGTAAGAGAAAATATTCTCTCTCCCTTACTGCGTAGCAGAGTATTTTTGGATCCAAACTGTCAAATTGGTAGTAAAACTGACCGTTTGGATCCAGAAGTACATCGAATTCCATAAATTTTGGTGGGAAAGAGACAGACTGAAGGTTTGCAAGTCTAGTTGTGTTTGGTCAAGGTACAGACAGTTCACAGTTATTCTACCTTTGACAGCCGTCATTATGTATTCCAGTGGCTTTCGGCTATAACAGACAGAGGTAAAACAACTGTACACAGACTTTATAGACAAGTCAAGACACTAACCTGTCAAACAGTCAGCCTTGTTTAGAAAGCAGATGTTTTGGTACTGTCGATACTCCGGCTTGCCTTCAGCGTCCAGCGCCAGTCCACAAACCGGCTCGACAATTAGGGAGCACCGGATTGAGTCACAATCTACGGTTGCACCATTTTGTATTTCTGAAAGACAAACTGACGTGATTCAGTGGACTGATTTAACTTCCAAGAATTTGTTTTATGACGATAAATTGACAGCGGAGATATTAAAAGTATTCATGTCAAATTAAGGAAATAAAGCACTAGCTACTAATCATGTACATTAATATAGGTAAACAGTTATATGAGTGAGCTATGATTGATCTATAATTATTTTCCTACAATCGTCCAGAAAAGTAAAAAACAAATACATTTCACGCCTTTTAATTGCAAAGCGGAGTAAGCACGAACCCAACGTGACAGGGAGTCAGCCCATCGCCGTTATAGGATTCACACACCTTATGGTGTGCGGATTTCACCGTGTGAGCGCTGCCTTAATATGTAGGTCCAGAAAAAGCGTCCCATTCGTACATGTCCAGTACAACCAGTCTCGAATCCGCGACCTCTGCATCACAAGGCGCTGTAGAAACGTTACCGTTAGGTAACTATAGATATTGCGTGTCTTAGGAACGTTGTTGGCTTCGTCATTATGAACAACTTTGACTATGGCGACAATATAGGGAAATGGAAAATCTTCGTTTCCATACAGAATAGACAATTTTATACCGATGTCTCAGTATGTATGTAGGTAATATCTCAGCATTAGATGAAATCATGATAATTGTACATGAGGCTACGCGGTAAAAGTGTGTCAGAATCGTAGCAGATGAAAACCTATTGTCTCTTCTTACCTCTCGCTCTCGATGTAATTATACCCTCATAGTTTATGATAACAAAGCACCACTGTAATAACACAACTATGTAGGTACTTACTCATAACTAATAACATAAGAACAAACATTGTTCCCGTAACATTTACGTGTGGTACGCCGCAGTTATTTTATATTGTTGAGCCATAAACTATGCTACTAGCTTGATTAAATTATGATTGAATGTTTAATGGCGCTTGAGCTGTAAATGTAACATTTAACAAGTAAAAATAAAAATTATTCGAGCGAGACAAGAATCCGTGCATAACAGTAAGTCTGGGTACGCATCAACGAAACAGTGTACGCAGATGCACTTGCTAAGAAAATACCCATAGTTCATGTGTCCACGTGCTTGTCACGGGTGATCATATCGACTTTATAGGGTTTACAAGATTGCAAATATATTGGTACGTATATCATCACCATAGTTAGTACTGTAGCTAGATGGACAACATAGTGATGAAACGTGTGTTTTGAAAGAGACGATTCAGCGTATGAACGTGTAACGTACGTAGGCGCTGAAAAAGAGACATGCTCTTGTAGCGGCTGGTTTCGAACCATCCAGTTGTAGATAAATAGCCGGTAGCCGGTACATTTTCACACACGGTCCACTGACCTCAAACTAGGATACCCTGTACTATGGGTGCCAGAGACTGATACACTTACATAAATACTTTTAAATACATACATAGATAAATAAAACACCCAGACGCACACAACAAATGCCTTAGCTCATCACTAAAGCATTATGTCCGTGGCGGTAATCGAACCCGCGACCGTCGTCCTAGAGGCAGATGTCCTGACCACTAGTCCATGCCGGCCGATACCTAGTAGGTAACGAAACAAGTAGTCGGACGGACGAAATCCTATTTATTATTACTATTAATAAAATATGACGTTACGAGGTATAATCCGAAGAATATAATACAGGTATTCGGGCCATGGTAAAAAATATTGTCATACCTTTGTACATGAATAAACAGCAGAAGAGGGACGTTTTATCCATAAAAAGAAAAGGAAAAATGTCGTGTCCGTGCTCCAGTGAACCAAATACGGTTTGTAAGATTTTTCCAGCCATATTAAAACAGTTCAGTTAAATATTTTATCTTGATAAAAGCGGAAGTTTGGACAGACAATGGACGGACGGATTTTGCCTGTCTGCAGCTTTTATTTATTAAAGTTTTTTTAATGTTAAAGATGTACAGTCGGCCAAGAATCTGGTCAGCCACCTTGCTGTAATGAGGAATTCTTTATAAAAAAAATCACACAAAAGAGCGAGTCCGAAGACGAATGATCATAGAATATAGTAGTTGCATCTCTTTCGTTTCCCACTATCTTTGACAGATTGTATTTTTTTAAGAAAAGTCCCAGTACACATTTTAATATTATCACTATATAACAGTGGCGTGCACTGGCTTTTACGACAAGGTAGGCAGTAATCCCCGAGGATTGATACATGTGTATAGATAACTTGTCTTTATAAAATATAGGTACCTCTACCTGTCTACTCACCCACAAAACACAGAAATTTGTTAGCCTGTCGTGAGCGTAACAAAAAAAGATCTAGCAATAACTCTATTAGCCAAAACACTAAGGTAGGCAGTGTCTTTTTGCCTATATGGTGTGCACGCCACTGCTATATAACAACATAACACAGGAAATGTCATGAAAACTGATAGACGACTATGTTTGCCAACCGTACCTAAATGTGGCTATTAAAATGTTTGTGAAGATACGGAGTGGACCAAGTCATCGTGTAGAGTAATAAATAAAGAATCCCGATTGAGGTTAAAAATGAAGCCATAAAAAAAATACAAATTACATTTTGCAGCTTCCTACAGTAATGTTCTCAGTTAATTGGAGTTGTTGTTGACTCCAATAAAGAGGTATCTACGTGAGTGAAATAGCTTTCACGGAAAAATACTTCACCGTACCGTATTATATAAACTATTTTCATTTGGAAAAATGCTCCGTGTTGATGAAATTGCTGCAGCAGAGTCGCGTAGTAAAATAAAGACGTTTTAATTTTTTTTAATTTGATTTATGTGGTTATATAACTAACTATATAATTGTTCTTCATGCTTAGGAGGGTGGGCATAAACTACGAAATAATGCTACGGTATAAATTCGATCAAACCAAATAATTTAATTTCATAGTTGGTATTATAACATAAATATTGATGAAAGTCATGTATGATTTGAGAAGCAAAAGTTAAGGTCCCCGGTTCTAATTATTTTTGGGTACTAATGATTCCAAAATCTTCAAATACTAGATATTTGAAGATTTTGGAATCATTAGTATATAATCATCAATATCCTTTGTCCAATACACTAATCTGTAGATATATCTTGAATAAACATTGCACATTATCGTGCATACAATAAATATAGAAACAAAATACATTGAACTCTTACGTGCACTATTGAGGACAAAGTAGTGTATGAATTGGCTATTAAGATGAACAAATAATTGTAAAGTGATAAGTAGTTTATAAAGTACCTTTTGCACTCGCGATTGTTGCTTATTATGTATGAACTACCTACTTATACGTAAATTAACAATAACATAAGTGTAAATGAGTTCGTAAGTACGGTGAGTTTATAAAGTCATAGGTAATTTTTAAGGAAATATTCAAAAGTTGTTTCTTTCTATACCCAATATGACAGGAAAATAACTTGTTAGGTTAGTCAAATTACTCTCTCAAAGTAAAGCGGAAAATTTCGCAAGCATCGTTTTACTAAACTAATAACATGCGCCGTTGTTTAACTTTTTTAATATTCTCAGAGTTGATGAATTTCTGATTGAATATTTAATGGTATTTCGACCTCGGAGCGAGTCGATACAACATCAAACCACCCGTACTTTAGACAAACTTCACTCATGACTCTTAGTGCTAAGAACACAAGGGTCATTTTAGCGAATGCTCAACACGAGTACCTCTTAAGTGGGCATCCATCATATTTAATGTGACTCTACATCCGTGGGGTCGGGGTCGAGATTAACGAAATAAATGTCACATTTGAAATGGAACATGAGCAAAGAAAGTATTTTGCAATAGGTACATCAAATTACTGGACGTTTTACACGAAATTTTGAACTCGAATGGCATACTTATATATAATTTAGGAAAGTTACGTGAATCGAATTACAGAGAGAGTAAATTGAACTTTCTTTCTCTGACTTTAATTTCTTGTAAAATACTTTGAAAAGCGTTTTTAAATTATGCCATAGCATTAGAAAAGAAGAAATTAATTGTAACATAATTAGATCAATCAAATGACGCTAACGTAAATAGCTACTGTTCGTTGTCTTGATATCGTACTTTTTAAACGTTGGCGCATTTTTAATTCGATGTACTTCTGTATCCAAACTGTTACATTTACTACCAATTTGACAGTCTTGATCCAATAATACCCTGCTACGCAGTAAGGGACAGAAAGTATTTTTTCTTACTCATTCGCTCCTACATGTCGTCCGTATTGTTATCTTACTAATATTATAAATGGAAAAGTGATTTTGTTTGTTTGTTCCGCTTTCACGCCGCGCGCCGTAGCCATTGAACCGATTGCTTTGAAATTTTGCAGACGTATAGTTAGAAGTCCGGTTTAAATAATAGGGTACTTTTTATCCCGGAAAAAATTGATATTCCCGAGGGAAAACAAAAATATTCCTTTATACCGCAATATAACCGATGTCCACGCGGGCGAAGCCGCGGGCGGAAAGCTAGTCTATTTATAAAATCTATACATGCAAGAATTTACTACACGTTCTTATACGGCCGACATGCTCCTAATGTAAGAGAGAGGAGCGAATGAGTAAGAGAATTTTTTTTCTGTCCCTTAAAGCGTAGCATTTTTGGATTGAATCTGTCCAATTGGTAGTAAAAGTGACAATTTGGGAGTATTTAATTTTCCAGAAGTACATCGAATTCCATACATTTCGGTGGGAAAGAGACAGACTAAAAGTGGTACGCTGCTTGCAAGTCAAGTTGTGTTTGGTCTGAGGTGCACTCTTTATTAAATCTAGCAAAACCTGTGACATTTTAACAAAGGCTCTCAAACAAAACGCGCGCGTGAACGCTCAAAACGTAATTTCAAAACGTCAAGCTATCGGTTGTTGACGGCAGGTACCTAGGTGAATGAATGAATATACTCTTTATTGCACACTGTACATTACAAAATGTAAAACTAACAATGGTAAGATTGCAAATGGCGACCTTATCGTTCAGAGCGATTTCTTCCATGTAACCAATAGGTGTTGCTTACGTTGGATGCATAATGAAATATCCTTTGTTACTATTATATAAAACATTAATTTGCTGTTTATTTTACTTTTCACACCAGAACGGTGTTTGTTTTACCTTCGCATATTTTCCTGGACTCTGGGTGATGCAATCACCTAAAATTTTCAATAAGTAACCTTTATAAGATCTAAAATAACCTTTATCTCAGAAACTTCGCAAATTATCATGCGTCCTGCTAATCGAATCTTTAAAATTTCTTCAAACGTTTTAAAAACGAAGTAAAATAAAGTGCTCTGCAAAATGTCTGCATACAGGTTTAACACCCAATCGGTAGCTATGTAGCTATAATACGAATATATCTGCTGGTGGCAGCCTGCTGTGGTGGCACGCCAAATGCATGCCGCTTTGATAACGCCACCTCTCTGCCTCTAAAACGCAACATTGATAATTAGACCCATGTCATATTTGCTTTACCGTTATAATGACAAGAAATGAACACACGTTGTATTTCTGTACGAGAACATTATGAAAACGCAGCTCACCATACATTCTGTATTGTATAGTGTGTTTTGGCTGCGAGCTGATGTTGTGGTAACGTTGAAATGAGGACAGCTTCGTGTTTATCTTCGCAATGTGAATTGTTATTTGATACAGAATTTCCTGAATGTTCATTCCGATATTCAATTGCGTATGTGTGAATTATTATTGTTGCTATTGCTCATAATTAGTGTTCGTGTAGCTTTTGAAGGCCTTGTTTATAAATAAATAAATAATTGTCGTGTATGGGGAGAGTGAAAGTATAAAACAAAATTACATTCATTCAGACAAAATCTTTGCTTAATGATTCCGACTATGTAATTATTGTTACCTAAATAAGAAGGTAATCAGAAAGAGATTATGTCTACCTCACAAACGTTAAACAATTTTCTGACCCGGCAATTTTTTTTTTCCGATATGCATAACTAACTGTGTTTCACTGCTATTATATGAGTATCTATTGTACATATACCTACTTACCTTCCCTACCTTCCTCTAAAATCACTCTATCAATGAAACGAAACCGGATGAAAATCCGTTACGCAGTTTTAACCCTTAGCTGCATAGTGATGTAATACTACATCAGTATAATTTGCCTCGATTTTTTTCTAGCCTTCCCATCTACAGATTTTTTATTCTAAATTATTGTCAAAGGTACAACGCAGTATGAACGCAGATTTGGCTTTAGACCACTTTTAATTTTTAATTTTTTTTTCCCATGATGCAGGCCACATATTTTAAGAAGGTTTTTCATCATCATCAGCCCATACCTGTCCACTGCTGGACATAGGCCTCTCCAATTGGATAGGTTTTTATTCAGACAAAAAAAAATCATGAAGTTAAGGGTTAAAGATCTCAGCATACATAGGGACAGGCAGCTCGACGACGATTTTCTTTTATACTATGTACTGAGTTATAACACACTTCACACCTTTTAATCCCAAAGTTCGATAGGCAGAGGAACTTGCTCAGAAAATGCTCACAGTTCACCAAGAAATAACAATGTGATACATACTTTTATACTACGTGCTATCAATCATTTAATACTACTATCAACCATTTACTACTATGTACTACCTACCATAATCGATACCTACTTCTGTCCATAATCAATATTACGATATAAGTTTTAAACACATTTACCATTAACTCTCATGTAAAATCTTCCCACTTCATCTAATAACAATAGTTTCAAAATTCAAACACAAAGCTATAGCGTAGGTATACCACAAAACCTTTCCCAGTGGTCGATATTGTTTCGTTTGCTCGAAACCTCAATTCACAAATGTATTAAACATATTGTAACGTAGCCGTTGAATGAATAATTTCAATAGGAACCAGATTTCGGGATATGTTGTCCCAGCGGAGCGTATCGTTATCGCAGCGTCCGGCGCCGGCACAGAAGGATTTTCCATTATAAATGAACGTGGAAATGCATCGAAATAAAGCTGGACTTTTTTTTTGTGTCCGCATCCACCGGAGTACGTAGCGATTTGTCACTCCGCGGTAAATCCCATTTGCGAAAGGACTACACGTTTTTATCAGCTCACAAAAGCTCACAGAATGCTACAGTCGTAACATAGAGGGCGTAAGTTACGTAATGCTACTGAAGATCAAGATTGCTCTGGTATCAAAGCATGAAACGATGTGCATTGCTGATTTCGGCACTCTCAATTTTCTGTGGTCCTTAGTAAAACAGCGATCAGAAGTCGCTGCAATGCCTGAGCCAATTACGAGAGTAGTAGTAGAGTTCTGGACTGACATATTATTAGTATCACATTTCACGTAAACATACGTCTATCACGAGAGAAGGTGTCTACAATCTTACGCCGCGTCTTACAAAACAAATCTTGCCGGCAAATGTTACGCCTGCTGTGTTTGTTTGCGTCAGAAACGAAGCTTTTCAACAACATTATTAAAGTGTGGGGCTGCTGTAAAATCCTTGAAAGCGACCAGAGTGTAAATTAATTGAACACTTATTGATTAGTTTGAACAAGCAACTCTACAAAATGACTAACCAACAGCGTCAACTCCTTCATTGTTCGTTTAAATTGCTTTGCCTCGGATAATTATTTTCATGAACTTTATAGAGGTTTACGCGAAGTCCCGTCTTACCTACAATGGACTCCATTTGCGTCACTCGAGCCCGGAATAGCTTGTTGCTGAAGGCCGATAGTGGTTCTTGAACCAATCCTAATATTTGTCCGACGGGGGCAAAACTAGACGGAAACTAAATAGACTATTTACTCATAAGATAAGAACAAACAAAACTAGACTATTTATTCATAAGATTATAATATAGACAGTGTGTATTCTGCGAATCTTTTTAATTCGTTTTCTAAGAAGAAAATTGTATAAAAAACGTCTATGGCACTAGTTGAATTCGTCTTCTTTGTCACCTAGAATACACTATACCTTTATGATCCTATTAATTTGCATGTAAGGACTATATTTAAGTATAACGAACTACTCTCGTTTTTAGGCAGACTATTCTTGGCCGGAATAATGACGTACTCATAACTTTACCTGTGTTTCTTTAGAAATCCTGATACTACGGTCTACAACATCCCATGCTAATGTGTGTTTCATCGTAGACGCTTTATTGCTTGAAATAAGACAGGATGGTGGTCAAACGCTTTTTTACACCTTAATTTAAAAAAACTCGCCTTAATTTTTAATTCAACAAATGTTTTTTAAGCCACAAATAGTCACTTCTAATCTTGAGAGCTTATTAATCTACGTAGATAACTCTTACTCATAGTCCATTGAAAACCTTTTAGTTAGCTGTGACCTAAGAGATAAGTCTGTCTACCTCATGAAGGATTATGTATGTACATGAGTTTTTAAGAATGTATGACGGTACTATTAGAAATAAAACTCGCTTAATTGCAATGTCGTGGGTGCAGTGACACTGGTTTCCTCTTGGGCGGCCATTCGTCACTGTCACCAGAGTGCGGGGGCCCGAGGGTCGCGGCCTCTCAACATGCCACCATCAGCTCAGCCACCTTCCACTCAAAGCATCATATTTCACAGCTCCGTTGTTTCATTTAGTGCGATTGCGTAGAGAATAGGTTTATGGGTAATTTTTCATCATTTTATTAAAAACTGAAAAATAGAACGAGGCAAAATGTGACAGCGAGTTTTATTTTTTGGGATGGCTTTTTTAAGAAGTTATGACTGGGGGAAAGTCGACAGTGCATTGGTGCCAGAACAAATTGATACAAACAGGAGAACGTTGAACGATATTGTTTAGGTTAATTTTAGTATGTAAGACGTGAAATCGATTCGTCAGTGGCGTGTCAATTCTCTTTGAGTCATATACTTCGGTACTGGCCTGTTAAATTACTTAGAGAAAATTCAAACTTTTTGGAACGGCATGTGATCATCTTTTGTTTTTTTCTTCTTCTGCTGTTCTTCTGTGTAACCAATCAGAAACACTTATATTCATTTCTTTTTAAAACGACTTACAATCGTTTTAAATAACTTACAAATCAGTTACTACAAACTATACTTTTGTGATGCTGCAATAATGTCCATATCAGGTAGGAGTTCCTTTTTTTTTTAAGTTTACACTGAGATTCACCAATTGGTCGAATAACTTGACGGAGTCCGTGTTTCCGGTACACTACAGTCTGGGTGTCTTCAAGTCACGTGTCAACAGATACCTAATACTCAAGCGTCCTTCATCCTAGACCACACCGTTACATAACACCAGGCCCCGTACCATGAGGCCTTAAAGTAATATTTTTTACGCTGTGTGACAGTGATAACGTTATACCACTTATCTAGCGCTATCTCTGTCACATATCGAGAACAAAATTGCCGACCTGATGGTGTAGAGCGAGGACGTTACACCGAAATACTTGTCTATTTAAATAATAATAAAAACAAAATAAAAAAAAACAATTATGTTAATCACCAGGTAGCCTAGCAGAGAATTTTAAACAAGTAACCAACTATTAGCACCTATTACAAGTACTATTTCCATTTAGCATCGTGTGGATTCTCTCGTTTTACGACACGACACGCCCTCTTCGTAGATGTCTAAATTTAAGCCTATCTTGAGAAATCTGTGAGTGACACACAATGACATAACAAAAAGATAGGAAAAGTAAATAATTTGATGCAATAATTCACTTTGTTTATCTTGTCTCTCTAAAAAGCCTCTTTTTTCATAATGGTGGATCCTTATTTTCTGTCTACGTAAGTTGACATTCTACGTGAATATGATTTCGCTTTCCAAAGTATTTCTGCACTCTGTAGCAAATAGTCAAACATTTCTATCACATTCGCATCTACGCTGAAAGACAGAGACGGAATTACGGCATTTCGTGCAAAGAATGCTGGTACTATCCAAAAGATCATTTCTTACTGGAGAAGCCATGCGTAATCCACGTTAAGAGGATCCATCAGGTTTCGTTCTCCGATGATTTGCCTTGCATTTGTCAAAGGGAAATATATTTGTTATCTTGATCTGGCCTCCGATTTGTTACATTAAGCTTCGACGATGACGTTTTCCGGGAAAAAAATCGTGGGGCTCAATGTCGAGCTTGAAGGGGATTTTTTCCTGTTTTTACAAAGTTCACTCAGCTCTACGGAATTAGTTGCCTTACGTTCGATGACTGTTTTTTACTCATGTAGTACTGGCGGATTAACTATACACCCATGTCGCGGTAATCTGCAAAAGAGGATGGACAGAAAGTTAGGATCACAAATATTCTCTGGCCACGTTTAACATAATAAGCAGTTGAGAATATCAATATGCTGCTAGCTTATAGTTTGAACAATCCTAAATATCCAGATCGCATAGTGGCCGCCTACGATGTGCCAGGAAAAAAGACAACTGATGCATTCTATTTACATCCATTTATATTTCATTGCTTTTCGCTTCAAAGTGGAAATGTAAACACAGTGATGCATGTAACCCCACAAAGCCAAGGTACGTCTGACTTGAGGAAAATGGGTTGCCAATTCGATTTCCGCAACGGGGTCTTAAATGTAATTGATTTCCATGTACACATAGGTACACGTAGCGTTCATGCAGAAAAGAAGTGAAAATCGTTAAATGCTACCTAAGCCTTATTGATATAACAGGCCAGATATTAAATAAACATATTCACTTTGCGTCTATCTCCCACAGGGGTAGCAGAGATTCACCCGGTCACGGCCCTGACATACCCCTTTCTCTTTATCCACATTCATAAATAATATTTTTCATGACATATTCTCCGGTTTGGAGTACTTTTCATGTCACTTTCAGTTAGGATATCGCCAATCTGGTTGACGCATGTCGTATCTGTAGGGACTCTACTAACCCTGCCCTTTACATCGTCCATGTTTTCACTTCATCATTATTTCTTTAATGGACACATCCATCCTTTCCATATGCTAAAACCACCAATAATAATAAACACTACACTCATAATATTACATTTTTATGAGATGTGAGAGAGCTTTCGCTCTCTTGTCACAAGGTGATATTGAAAACAGTATTTCTTTGTACGTAAATTGTTACATAAGTGGCGTATGTGGTCCAAGTCGGTTACTTGTAATCGGGAGGTCGCGGGTTTCCTTCCAACTACTGGACGTGTACAAATGGTACTCTTTTTTAGAGCCTAAGTACAAGCACGTGCATAAACATGTCTGCACTTAGTAATATTTCATAACCACTTTCTCTTAAAATTACGAATGATTTGATATTAATATCTTTTTCATCGTAGTAACGGAGCTAGAATACCATATTTGGAAAACCATAACATTTCTATCAACGCTTCATCAGAAAATGGTATTTAAATGTAATTAAGTGCATACACGTGACTGTACGCAACACATAGCTCGTACGAAGAAGGACAATATTGCCGTGACACCCGCATACCACAAGGCGATGACCCCCTGTCACGTTGGGTTAAATACGCTTGGTGAACCGTGGGCATTTGCTTGGAGAATGACTTTGCCTATCCCATTTTGGGATTAAAAACCATGAAGTGTATTATTTTGTATACAAAAAATTGCAATGCAAATGTAAGTTATAACTAACACTTGCAACATTATAATACTAGTGATGAAATCAACATAATAATACGAAATTATTAATGGTGATGACGGTTACGATTGCGTCGTTTTCGTTTCAAAATTAGGAAACTGGTTATGGTTTATTGTATTTTGTTTTAATGCTCATTGGAAAACTTTTTATTTTCTTTATGTACGTACTTCTTTACGAGTAGGATAATAATGTGGCGAGTATGTCTATTTCATTACTTTTTTACGGTTAAATACGAAGAGAGAACTCCTCTTCCTGTACATCCTTATGATATGATATGTATTTAGTAATTTTGGCCTGCTATTAAGTACCTAATAAATTTTACAAGTATTTCATTATAAATTGTTGGTAATTAGCTGATCCGGCAAACTTCTTTGCAATATACATTATTAACAGTGTTTCCCTGCTTTTGTATATATCATGTACTAGCTTTCCGTCCGCGGCTTTGCCCGCGTGGATTTTGGTTATATTGCGGTATAAGGACAACTATTCGTTTTTCGTTGACTTAACAACTCACAGCGCCATGTCCAATCAATCCATCCATCAAGCAAACACTTTTTTTGTTTTCCCTCGGGAACATACATTTTTTGCCGGGATAAAAAGTACCCTATTATTTAATCCGGACTTCTAACCTTACGTCTGCAAAATTTCAAAGCAATCGGTTTAGTAGTTACGGCGTGAAAACGGAACAAACAAACAAAATCACTTTCCTATTTATAATATTAAGTAAGGATAAGGAGTACATATAAACCTTCCTCTTAAAGATAATTGCATCAAAAACCGTTGCGTGGTTTTTAAGATATAAGCATACAATAGGGACAGACAGCGGGACTCTGCTTTGTTTTGTACTAGGTATGTATTGATAACTATGTACATTTCATAATTCTGTGCGTCTTATTTCTAATCTGTAAGGGTAATAAGAGACACTTGCTAAATCAATGCTTGTTGTCTTTGTATTATTATACCTACATTTTCGTATTTACAATCGAATTAAAACCCATTAACGTATGTACCTACATGTTTCTCAATCTGACGTTAGCCAAAATTCTCTCACGATTTTGATTTAATATAATATCACCCCAAGTTTGTCCCCTCTACTGTTATACCTATAGGTATTGGCACAGTGTTATTCCAATGAAACGTGACGGAGTGCCGAGGTCGGGATTCAGGGACGGATCTGTCCGTGTTTGTCCACAAACTAATTGCCAGTGTCGCGGGGATCGGTACGGATCAAAACTGTTTACTTAGAGTCATTATGTGTATCTACATAGTGTATAGTTTCGCTTGGCAACTATTTGGACTTGCGTACTGAGATTAGACAATATTTTATAGAGATTTCGGGTGCTCACTTGACACGGTTTATTGTAAGATTTTGGAATATAATAATATACTGAATTAGTGAGATAGAAATAGAGGTACCACTGAGATATATATTCAGAAATGTTTAAGCGATACATTCATGCAACGGAGTTTTTGATCTATCCATGTATTTATGCAATTAGTACTAGTGGACGCCCTGCGATTTCATTCGAGTTGTTTCAGTATTAATTTCTTTCAAAAAAAAAAAAAATTACCAAGTTTTAGAACCAATGCTCTAAAAATAACGTTTTTAGAGCATTGAGAGCCTCCTCCCCCTTTTGACCACCTACGGGGATTATTTTTGAAAAGTCCTTTACTAGTTCACGTAAACATCAAAAAAGGAAACCCTGTGTATTTATCACCTTTCTAGGGCCAAGGGTTTGGGCTAGGTGTTGATGAGTCAGTGACGAATGAATCAGGACTTTGATTTTTATATTTATAGAAGTACATCAATCTCTGGCATTCATAGTACGGGGTACCTTGTTCTTGGCAGATGACCGTGTGTGAAGTGTCTATATACGTTTTTATAACTGAAAAATTAATTCGCCTGTGAATTTATTGCGTACAATATATACTTCATTTAATTAATGTATTGTTGTCTAACCCTTTCGGGGCCACAGCCCGCGTGTCGAGCGCCCGCGAATGTGTTAAGTGATTTATAGAGTCGCTGAGTGTGTTGATACCTAATGAGGAGGTTTTATTTAAAAACAATCAACAAAAGAGCTAGTCCGAAAACGAAAGATGATAGAATAAAGTAGTTGAATTTCTTTCGTTACAAGTGAGTAATGAAGGAAATTAGTGATCTTAATAGTGATCTTTGACAGATTGATTTTTTTTTCATTGATCGCGAATACTGATGTAAATGTTTGTTGTTATTGAGACCGATTTTTCCTACTTCCTGGTAGCTACCTAATGGTTTGTTTTAATAAACTTCCTGCTCCCACCCCTGTTACCAGGCGAGGCAGGTAATCAAATCAGGGGTCACGATCAAAATATTACCCTCAAAATATTTCCGTTGATTTACGCGAACATCCGAAAACACAAAAATCTTATCATTCCATTGAGGCATCAAAAGAATCCCTATTCATCCAACTAAAAACCTTTGATGAAATTGAAAAAAAAAAGCCGAGGTGACGAAGATTTCCGGAGCTTTCTTCGACGTTCGTCAAAATAATTGTTCGGGGCCGGGCTTCCGTTTTTTATGTTTACTGTACCGGAAGTGCACAAAAGGGACCCGGCTGCGGCGCGATCGTAAAAAATCACTGTTAGCGCGGCTTAATGGCATCCGGCTTCACCCTCCGCAGTCGGGTAAATAAGAGTAGGGACGCTGGGACTCCGAGACGGCGACTACACAGTATTTTTTCTCTCACTCTTTCCTATTTTTTTGTTTATGAGGATTAATAGTGTCCTTGCTGAAATTTATGAGGAAAAATTTGTACTACCGTTTCTATTGCTTTTCTGACTCATTACACACGTCAATCTGGAATCGCGTTGTATTTGTTTACTTGGTACAATAACTATATTCTACAGCGTCTGTGGTCCAGTTGGTAGTATGCTTGACTGGCAACCAGAAGGTCGCGGATTGGAGTCCAGCTACTGGACGTGTACCAATGGCACTCTTTCAGAGCCTATGTACGCAACGCAACACTCGTACGTTTAAGGACAACATCGTGATAAAACCCAACCCATCGTGATGAAACCTATAACGGCGTTGGGCTCACCCGCTGTCACATTGCGTTAAATACGCTTGGTGAACCGTGGGCATTTGCTTAGAAAGTGCCTCTGCCTACCCCGCTTTGGGATCAAAAGGCGTGAAGTGTATTTTTTTTAATTCTAGGTTACATACGGCGCATACTGAGTATAAACAGATATAGGTTTCAATCAATCATTGTTCAGCCCGTCGTTGAAAAACACCTACATATCTCGTAGCAACATTTATTGGTATAAAGATGAATGTGAACATTGCCGCTGGAAACTGGAGATATATTGCTGTCTTATTGCTATGTACGTATTCTGACCGAGTTTCTGTTGAGTTCAGATGTTTTTTCGGCCCCGTTCGTTCGATATTTGAATATTTAAAAAGTATCGAAAGGAGTTTTATAAAACAGGGAGAAGTGTTACGTGTAAGCTGCCAGTCTCAACTTAAGTTATTTTACACAAAGTCGTCATAATATTGAGACTGTCTATAAAGTTGAATGTAATGGGAAATTTTCAGGGCCCTTGTTTTGCTTAATTATAACAGTTGGCGCTAGCTAGCATGTATATAAATGTCAACGAA
>SJJU01005699.1:0-25229 GCA_012932125.1 Conopomorpha cramerella | reverse complement strand
TACATACATACATAAACTTCACGCCTGTCTCCCAGAGGGGTAGGCAGAGACTACAGATCTCCATTTGTCACGATCCTGACATACCCCTTTCGCTTCATCTACATTCATACATCTTTTCATACATCTTTTCATACATGACCTCCGGTTTCGAGTACTTTTCACGCCACCTTCGGTCAGGACATCACCAATCTGGTCTTTATATGTCCTTCTGGGGCGACCTCTACTCACCCGGCCTATTACATCTCCCATATAAATCTCTTTCGTCAATCGACTTTCATCCATTCTCTCCATATGCCCAAACCACCGAAGCATGCCCTTTTCAATCTTGGTCACTACGTCTTCTTTCAAACCGCAACTTTCTCTTATCACACTAATTTAACACATCTTTTCATTTACCGTCTTTCATACGAAACATTTTCACAGGGGTGCAGTATTATACTGGGTTGGAACCGGAAACCTCTTAATAACTATTCAGAAGTAAAGCAAACGTCAAAGCCTATAAGTACCTCGGCGTGGGTAGATACCCATAATTTTAGAAGTTCTTTTTAACGTTAGTTATCGCACTAATCTGGGTAGACACTGCTGGATTGGATTTCCGATACTTATAACTTATAACAAAACATCGAAATCTTTAGATATACACACATCAAAAGTGTCTAGGGATCAAGTGCATTATAAAAGATTGCAATCAAGAATATATTTTACAAAAACTGAATTCATTCATAATTTATACAAAATGTGGTGATAAGTCATTGATACAAGCATGGGGACTTAGGTAGGAGACCAATTCAGAAGATTAAATCTGATTTATTTAAATTAGATTTTTTTTTTAGAGCTAAAAATGTTCTTGATCCCTAGACACTTTTGATGTGTGTATATAGATTTTTTATCGAATTATTAGTGCTGTAACGTTTTTCTACATGAATCGAAGATATACAGTTAGATAACCATATCAGGCTGTGCAGCAAACATTATGCATGGCTAACAAAAAAACGACTACTACCATGTTCAGCCGACAATTCTGCCACAAACCAAAGTTATATAGTTGGTGTCATTGTCACAGTCTATCGATAAAGTCGTCAATCGCCAAAGTCGTGTCAAAATATCATTAAAACGTAAGGGTGGACCGGACCATCACATTTCAATGCTGCGTGGAAAATTACACGGGAATAACAAAGTGATCAAATAAGAGTCCTTTACTTCTCACTCTCACTATCCTTATTTTTCAGCACCAGCACATTATTACACTAATTCCACCACATTAACACATTAATTGTACCGAAAAAAATATTTTGAAAATGAGAAATAAAGAAGCCATTTGCATCTCACCGCAGAAAGGCTAGCCCAGGGATCTAGCGCAGTCGTCACTGATTGTGCTCTGGTCTATTCTGGATGCCGCTGTAAATCCTGGCCCTAACAGGAATCACAGTGGTGGGAAAGTGGGAGTAACCCGGAAAATTTTCGAAAGATTGAATGTACCTACGTGTGGACGTTAGTAAATTTTTCACGCAATATGTCTATACAGAACTAATTTTGTCGAAACAATGTACCTTACAAACCAGTACCGCACCTAAGCAATTTTCTTTAGATAAAACAAAGGTTGGGAATAGAAACAAAAACCTACGCTCGTCTATGTATTTTCCGAGTTTTTTTTTTTAACTCAATGAACATTAATTACGATGGAGCACACTTGTTAATTAGGTACCTTTTTCCCGTCTTTATAACCGATGCAAAAAGGCCTTTGAATGAATGAATGAATTTAACTATTTACCATTACCTTTTTTGCACATTGTACATCACAAAATATAAAATTGAAAATACTAATTTTGCAAAAAATCTCATGGCTCAGACCGATGTATGGCAAGTAACATATTAAGGTATTTTTTTTAATGAAACGCGCACAGACATTATAACTCAATATTGTTCACCGGGTCCACTCGTGAGCACGACGCATGCAACTGCGTCGAAACGTCGTGTAAAATAACAAAGGTATAAAGCTCGAGCTTGTCTTTGATTATATTCGCGCCTATATACCCGGTGAACAATAGTGAAGTAACCTAAGTTCTCGGCTACAAAGCCTAGAGCATCGCCGCAAAGTTGCGAGCATATCTGTCTTCTGTCGGGTGCATTTCGGAGAGTGTGCTACGGAGTTGCATAACCTAATACCCCCATCGCGTTTTTAAAATAGGACAACCAGGAGAGCGGCAAGACGTCATCCATACCAGGTGGATTTGCCATTTACGCGAACCAAACGGTTTGCGTCCACTTTCATAGTGCGTACCGCCAGGATGTGGAACGACTTGCCGGAGTCTGTGTTTCCTGCGCAATACAGTCTGAAGTTCATCAAGTCGCGAGTGAATAGGTACCTTCTGAACAAGTGTGCTCCATCTCCATCGTAGACCACATCGCTGCTTAACATCAGGCAGGATGGTGATCAAACGCTTGTTCAAATAAAAAAAAAAGTTGTGATTTAAGGAAATTAAGAAGCACTATCGTTTGTCAAAGCGAAACAAAAATACAAATAGAAATGTTAAAAATAAATCCGACGTACCGTCAGCAGTCTCGTAGTTGTCTAGAAGCCACTGCACGGTGGCGGGGGGCATGCGGGGCTGGGCGTGGTGCGGCGTCGCGGGGGAGGAGGGGGAGGCCTCGTCCCCCGCCACCGCCACGCCGAACAGCTCGCCCCCCTGCCCGCCGCCGCCCCACTCCGCCCCGCCCTCCCCGGCCGCGCCCACCGACGTTACGTTGTAGACAGGGTATGTGCGGAGCGTCTCCCTGATTACGTTATGAATGTCATATTGTAGATTGTTGGTGAGAAAATTATGGGTATTTGTACACCCAAATACTCTACAGTTTAAATAGGCAATGTATTTTAGGTATTAACGTATGGCCCGCGAAACGAAAGGCCGTATTCCCGTAAGCATTTTAAATTTAAGATCAGAAATGGCAAAAATAGAGACCACTCCAAATTTGAAGAGTATTTTTGGAATCTGTCTTAGGCACCCTTGTATGTATAGTCCGTAAGCTTTTAAAATAACTTGACAACCTATCCATATTGTTATTCTGTCTCACTCGTTTCACACGTCACCAGAGAAGGATGACAGGCTGTCAAATATATTCTGACAGCTAATAAACTGTAGATAATGTTATATGATAATTATTTCTTTATACAATTGTACTAAACAATGAAATAATAGGTATTTCAGATTATTATTTTACAGTAGGTAACATGTTTCGGATCGGTGCAAACGTAGGGTAGATAATGACAATACTCACATATGCGGCTGAGCATCCTGCGCGTACAGCTCCTGCGAGTCCACATACTGCACGTGATAGTTGACTGCGGAACCTTCCGAACCTGAACAAAATGGAGATTTTAGTTTTGTTGTCTGTAGATTTTGTACTTACTTCTTACGGGGGGACGCAAGATATTCTGTAGTGCATTCAATTCATTTGAGAATATACATACATCAAAAATGTCTAGGGATCAAGTACATTTTAGAAGATTGCAATCAAGAATATATGTATTTTACAAAAACTGAATTCATTCATAATTAGGAGACCAATCCCCAATTTGATTTAAATATATATATATTTTTTTAGAGCTTATAATGTGATTTTGAAGCCTTCGCTAAGGCGTATAGACGTGCGACGGCGGATAGAATACATGTGGCGGTACCGCTCTCTGGGGGTTAAACCACAACACCACGGCGACACCAACCCGCCTGTCAAGCGTGTTCAACAATTTCAAACTTAATTTTTCTTCATACAGTGGTTATGGCTTAAATACTATTATCATCGCCACCAAATGTGAAAATGTTATCAAATCAATACAACTATACGTCAAATCTTCCATCAATCAAGTAAATAATGACTAAAACGTCTCTGTACATAAAAACAAACCTTGTGGAAGACTTGCAGAGAGCTATGTTTATCGCTAATTTTAAGGAACTCCGACACCATGATTGAATCAATTTTTGGCAAGTTAGACGAATCCGCTCTGTAAAACTCCATATCTTCACTCATTTATAAAATTTGGTATGCAATATTATGATTTCACTACACGTAACAAAAACCTAATTAATGATTAGTCTTTATTGTCCGGATATTAGATTCACGCACTACTCACGATCGATGTTTGTAATTTATTCAAACTTCTTTAACAGAAATAAAGCAAGATACACAAGTTTTACTTTTCACAAATACCTACCTACAAACTTGAAACACAACACTACTGTTTGACAATCAAACGCCAATCTCAATTGATATCATTTATTTCTTGAATATCTTGTAGGTACAAGATATTACATCTTAGAGCCATTACGCACTATATGTCGAAAAATTAAGTTTGAAATTCAATAACTCGACAAATATTCACTTTCATGTAGGGGTTCTCATAGTAACATTTGAAAATGATGCTTAATCCTTTACGAAAAGGCAGAAAAAAGTACCACTTAAGATTTGAGGTACATGGCTAATTCATGAAAGGGACTGTCATGGGAAGAAGAATCCAAGAGCCGAAACTGTTCAAGCTATAGAGTTGTTTTGGAAGATTGATTATCCACCCTGGAAAATCAACCCCCGGGTGGATATTTTGAAAATGCGCGTTCAATTATCCAAACTGACATACAATTGAAAATTTAATTTATATGACGAGATGGTTTCTTAGACGCATGTTTTCCCACTGTCCAACCTGGGGTGGGTTTTCTTCTTTTCTTGTTTAGATATTCGGAACAAGCCAACAAAAGCGCAGGAAAAAAACGCTTGTAACACCCCGCGGTACAGCTAGTTTATAATAAATAAATATCAATTACATAATTTAGCACGTGAATAGGACGCGTATACATACAAAACCTGTAAAGATTCCTCATAAACGAATACACAAAGTCGCCACGCGCTGTCTGTCGCTATGTATGCTTAGATAATTTTCCGGCGGAATCTACTGAGATGAATGAAAATATGGGCAATCTTTTCATTGCAGGTATGGCTGCAACTACCTTAAATTTGAAACTATGATACGTATTAAAAGTTTAAAACGGGTATTACGCTGCGAAAATTAACCAAAGATACGCATAGAGCTTACCTTCGTTGTTTGCCCGACGTTTCGACACAGTTACATGTTCCGTGTCCATGAGCTGACTGGAATACGCTCTATAATACCCGTTTTAAACTTTTAATATAATGTCAGTGCGCGTTTCTTTACAAAAAAAACTATCATCATCATCATCAGCCCATACTTGTCCACTGCTGGACACAGGCCTCTCCGATTGCACGCCACTGTGATCTGTTTTAGACTTCTCGCATCCAACTTCTGCCAGCCATATTGCGCATATCATCAGTCCACCTTGCCTGAGGGCGTCCTACACTCCGTTTGCCGAGACGCGGTCTCCACTCGAGAACTCATTTGCCCTAACGGTCATCGGTTCTACGGCTAAAAAAACTATGATACGTAGTTATATAAAACAATTATCTCCTTGTACCTGAGGCTGGATGGAAGTTATATGTTATTCACCGTATTAGTATTAGCAAATATTTGCAAACAGTTCGTCATATACACGTGTTGTTAAATTGTAGACAACCAATGTATACTTACACACACATCAAAAGTGTCTAGGGATCAAGTACATGTGAAGATTGCAATCAAGAATATATTTTACAAAAACTGAATTCATTCATAATTCATTCAAAATGTGGTGATAATTCATTGATACAGTCATGGAGAATTAGGTAGGAGACCAATCCAGATGATTAAGATTTGATTTAAATAAATTAGGTTTTTTTCAGGACTAAAAATGTTCTTGATCTCTAGACACTTGATGTGTGTATTATAAATGCGAAAGTATATCTGTCTGTCTGTCTCGCTTTCACGCCAAAACTAGGTACTGAACCAATTTCCTGTAGGACGCGTCGCTAAATAGAGGGTGTTGTAGGTTGTATAAAATACAGAAACTACACAAATGAAATCGCGGGGCATCCATTATTCCAATATCCATTTTCTCAAGAAGTATGTGATCGACATTTATTAATAAACTAGCTGTACCGCGCGGTGTTACTCGCATTTTTTTCGTTCCTTCGTCAAGTAGTTTTTATTCGTTACAAACGTCCGTCCATACAATTCTTTACAATTAATACCTTAATTTCGACCTTAACATAAAAACGGTTCTAGTGAGTTAATCCTTAAAATATAGACATATACTGACATTTTACGTAGACATTTTTTTAGATCATTTCAAGAGGAAATGATTCTTTTATACATCCACTTTTTTCCCCGTTTTTTCACATTTTCCATTATTTCTTCACTAAGTACTAATAGTTGCAGCGTAATGTTATATGGCCTAAAGCCTCAACACAAAAAGATTTTTCAATTCGAACCAGTAGTTTCTGAGATTAGCGCATTCAAACAAACAAACAAACTCTTCAGCTTTATAATATTAGTACAGATACATATTTCTGATGAGGATTGAGAATTAAAGCAACTGTATTTTTAAATACCTATAGTTGCTAAGATTGTTTAGTGGTCTTCATATACGTCATTGCGTTCAAAATATTTAACACTATTTATTTTTACAATAAATATTCATTGACTTTACACCTTCCCAAATTTACAATAGGTAGATTACAAGCAAAACAAAAATTGACGGTTCATTAACAATGTCATAACATCCAATACCGTGTTAGTAATTTAGGAGTTAAATGCGTTCAACGCGGCAAAAACAATCTAATACACTTAGTTAGTAGGTACTTACCACACTACCAAATACTTTACACGTAAATAAGCGAAAAAACGTTATATAGCGATTACTCAAATCAAAAGAACCGATGTTTAGGGAAATCATGAAAATTTTTATTCGAAATCATTACGAACTTTTATTATTATTTTTTGTAAAACATTAAAATTTTTCGTAAAAATTCAAATACGAAATAAAAAATGACATAAATAGCTATTTATTACACCATTTAAACACAAAACTTAACACTAGAGATTCTATGGAAAAGAAAAAAATACTGTATTGCCAATTATCCACATCAGTTAAGTAGGCATAAGTAAGTAATGCTAAAAAAAACTTAGTAATGCACCGCCTTTAAAAAAAACAATTCACTCACGCCTATAAAACCTATACGTACGCACAATCGAGTGTTGCCAACATCGCGTAAGACAACTTTTCAATATTCAATGCGTTTCATAAACGTTACCGTACGACGTCCGTCACTTTTACCCGCGCGTTGTTAGAGCAGGACGCGAGACGAAGCTACAACGTATCACAATATCAGCCCAAAGACTTACAAGGGTAATACGAGCGGTAACGGGGGAGCTCCATGCCGGCTGACGTCTCCCAGGCAACTCTCAGCATCCGTCAAACACTTCCTAGAAACTCACAGGTAAGCGCCATCTCACTTGCATCGCCGGTCCCGCTCTTGCGCATACGGCCGTCTCGCTCCGGCACGCCAGGGCCACGCCCCCACCTGTTAAGATTATTGGACACGAAGCCCCCCAATTGCGGAATACCTACCATATACCTATACAATATGATGTTTTTGTCACAACATGCTGCACAGGACGGGTTTAAAATGAGCTAGCATTGCGTATGAAGTGTATGGTGTGGAAGATCATCTTACATTAGTACTTAGCGGTTTATTAAGTCCGAGGTGTATGTATGTACGTACGTTTATACTTGTTTACCGCTTTCACTTTCAATGCCTGTAATAGTGACGTGCCTATTCAACTTGTTATTGAAAAGTGTTGCGTCTTATAGAATTTTCTTATCAAAAAGAAGACAGCTTTAGAAAATAGGTATAGGTGTATTTATAAAAAACACTCGCCAGTCTGATGTCTGTGTTAAAATTGAAATTAAAAAAGATACCGACCGAAGCTTCTGAGCAGTAAAATAAATTAAGTCGAATCGAGAACGTTTTCTTTAGTTTATCGCCTGACAAACCATACTTCATTTCCATCGAGTTTATTATATTTCGTCGAGATAAATAGCTAGGACTCGATTAGGTACCTACTAGGTAGGTAGGTACAATGATAATACAACAACAGTACCATTTCCAAAAGCTACTTTGACTAAAAAAAACGTACGCGAATGCATGGATAGGATATATTCGAATACTAAGTAGTTATCTTCATTGTCAATATTCGGATATTGCAAAATAAATAAAATAAAATAAATAATGCCATTCAATCCCGGGGGCGTTTTATTTGACTGCCGCGTTAGTAGATTTGTACTAGAGATAATAATAAAAAATATTTGACCCTGGTGAGTACTTACAAAAAAGTCAATTATGAAATATAAATAAAAGAAATATACAGCCGATTTCATTTTTTCTTTAAACACAGTGTTTGACCACCATCCTGTCTGATGTTAAGCAGCGATGTGGTCTACGATGGAGCACACTTATTCATTAGGTAGCTACGAGTATTTGCTCCACTGACTTGAAAGACCTCCAAACTATTTTATTACAGAATTTTATAAAGTTAAAAAGTTAAATACACTGGACAGCTAATAAATCAAGCCGCAGACAATTTTTCATACAATCGTTCTCATTTCAAAGGGTCTACTTCTGTAGACAAGTATAATTATTATACTTCTATTGATAGGTGGTACAGTCGTGTAACGGATAAGGATGGCAAATAACGGCAGGAACGTTTCCCTTTTCGCGAATGTCCATAGGAATTAATCAGTGTTGAATCTTCATAGGAAGTTGTATGGGTGAGACTTTACCGTGAACTTTTTCTTCCACGGAAGGAGTAAATTGTTTCTGTCGGTTATAACACCATGATTTACCGCGAAATGAATGTACCACCTATCCATGGGGGTATAAATCTTACAGGTGTTTACATCATATCCTATATTTTGGGCTCACTAAAACTAGCTCGATTTTATGAATATCAGCCTGTGGCTCGATTTATTTGCTGCTTAGTTTATTTCACATCTTGCAGTGTTTTGACTAGGAAAAGAGAGAGAGATATATACATGTAGACAAAATCAGCGCGACAACAATCACTGCTGACAGTGATACATGAATAGAAAAAGTTCAAATTGAATTGACGAGTAGTTCCTAGCTAAGATTCGAAAACAGAATATTATGCACTTTATGCCGTGACAACAAAGATTAAATTACATTGGTCTGAGCAACTGAGGCGACATAATGGCTTTCAGATTCAAAACACCCTATTTACTAAAGAGACTCTTAATTGTTTTGACGTCTTTATAGAAACTACACACATCAAAAGTGTCTAGGGATCAAGAACATTTTTAGACATACATACATAAGTACATACACTTCACGCCTGTCTCCCAGAGGGGTAGGCAGAGACTACAGAGACTACAGCATTTTTAGCTCTAAAAAAAATCTAATGTATTTAAATCAAATCTAATCCTCTGGATTGGTCTCGTACCTAATTCCCCATGCCTGTATCAATGACTTATCACCACATTTTGAATAAATTATGAATGAATTCAGTTTTTGTAAAATATATTCTTAATTGCAATCTTCTAAAATGTACTTGATCCCTAGACACGTTTGATGTGTGTATCTACAAGATGGGTCCCGAATCAAATTATTGATAGTGGTCAAATGCTTGTTCATTGCGTTTAAAAAAGAAATGTTCAACGATGTGTATTTCTAACTAACTTTTACTTTAATAGACCCGAGGGTTGAATCTGATACGTTGGATGTTAAATTATATCCACAATTAGTTGTTAGAAAAGGGATCGAAGCGCCCGCCGGGGTGTACGCTTATTATCTTTATTTTGTTACCTATTTAGAGCGAGTGGTACAAAATCACTTCAGAAATTAACTGTCACCTTTAATACTGACTGCTTGAAGTCAATCACTCTATTACGGCGAAAGCAAAAAGGAGTGTTATGCTTTTGACCTGTATGTAAATACTGCGTGTAAAATTACTCCGAGCAATGGTCTTAGAAACGTTGTTGGTCTGGTCCAATGAACAACTTTTACTAGGGCGAAAACTCGGGGAAATGAAAATTTTGTTTCAATTCCCATAGAAAATGTCACCTCCCGAGGCAAGCATTTGTCTATTTTCTATTGAGATGAAAAATTTCTTTTTCACATCCCCACATTGTCGCCATAGTAAAAGTTGTTTATATTGAGTCCAACAACGTTTCTAAAACCATTGCTCGGAGTCCTTTTACACTCTTTTTATGTGGATTTTATGCATATTAATTTGTTTCCTCATAACTTCTAGACTAATCATCATAATTAGACATATGACGTCACGTATTAAAATGGCTACAGTGCCCTCTAGGGGACAGAAAGTAAAGAATAAAAAAAAGTTTCTTGGCGTTGTCGTACGGGATATCAAATGAAAGAGTTTCAAGAACGAGTCCACTCGTGACCACGACTCATGCAACCGCGTCGAAACGTCAAGTTATTTAACAGAGGTAAGCTCGAGCTTGTCTTTGTTTATATTCGCGGTGAACAATTTTGAGTAATAATATCGGCGCGTTTCATTATAAAATGATCTGAAAGAGCTTTGTTACGCACATTTCATTATTTTAGCTCTGTGCCTTCGGCTTGACCTTTCGGAGATAACCTACCTACCTATACGTCCCTACCTACGTGTACTTACTACAATATCCTTTGTGTGTATGGTGCGGCGCGCTAGGGAGGGGCGGCGCCCCGCTCCCCGCGCCCCGCGCAAGCGACGGCTGGCGCGGCCGACGAGCAGCGGCCGCGCGTTCCTCAGTACGCTTTATTTACCGAAGCGTTCACACGTGCGTGTTCGATTACTACGAAATTTTGCAAACGTTGTTGTAACGTTCGTAATTAATAATAATATTATATCCTTAAAAATACCGTGTGCTAAGTGAGTGCCGTGCAGTGTATCTACTGAAGGATTTTCTTAGCGTATTAAAGGTATGTAACTGTAATAACTGGCCTTATTTTTCGTGTGTGTTTTATGTTTGTTAGTTTGGCAGTAGCGGCGAGCATCGAGCATCTAGAAAGTAAGCATGTCTGCACCTGCAGCTCATGCTTGGCATCTCTGTCGGACATACCATCCACAGGGATTGATTGTGGTCACAGCCTCTTAACGAGCTTGTGTAAGCATGTCTGCACCTGCAGCTCATGCTTGGCACCTCTGTCGGACATACCATCCACAGGGATTGATTGTGGTCACAGCCTCTTAACGAGCTTGTACTACACTATACTGGCTACGCAGCTTGTCTATTCTGCCACAAGATTGAGTCACACGGCTCAACTAAAGAGCCGCGCGGCTCAATTAACGAGCCGCGCGGCTCAAACTACGCGAGGCGCGGCTCCCCCTTCGTGCGGCGCGGCTCGACCATCGAGCCGCACGGCTCACACTACGTGCGACGCGGCTCACTCTACGTGCGGCGCGGCTCGACCATCGCGCTTGGCAACTCTGCCAGCTCACGCTTGGCACCTCTGTCGGACATACCATCCACAGGGATTGATTATGGTCATAGCCTCTTAACGAGCTTGTACCACACTATATTGGCTACGCAGCTTGTCTATTCTGCCGCTAGATTGAGTCAGACGGCTCAACTAACGAGCCGCGCGGCCCACTCTTCGTGCCGCGCGGCTCGTCCATCGAGCCGCGCGGCTCAAACTACGAGCGGCGCGGCTCGTCCATCGAGCCGCGCGGCTCAAACTACGCGCGGCGCAGCTCGTCTATCGAGCCGCGCGGCTCAAATTACGCGCGGCGCGGCTCGTCTATCGAGCCGCGCGGCTCAAACTACGGGCGGCGCGGCTCGTCTATCGAGCCGCGCGGCTCAAATTATGCGCGGCGCGGCTCAAACTACGGGCGGCGCGGCTCAAATTACGCGCGGCGCGGCTCGTCTATCGAGCCGCGCGGCTCAAACTACGCGCGGCGCGGCTCGTCTATCGAGCCGCGCGGCTCAAATTATGAGACGCTCAGCTCGTGTTACGAGCCGCGCGGCTCAAATTACGCGCGGCGTGGCTCGACCATCGAGCCGCGCGGCTCGTAACACGAGCTGAGCGTCTCATAATTTGAGCCGCCAATGCGGTATGTGCCCTGTAACACAGTCTTACTCAAGCTTGTTCATATTATGCCTTATGTTCTCCGGCTTGCTTCGGGACTATGGTAATGGTTGCTTCTTTTTCTCATAATAGATGGGACCCAAGAGTGACGATAGAGACGGATTCGGAAGATGAGGTATTCGAAAGACTTAAACACTTAGCTCAGGAGCACCTGCCTGTAGGCTGGACTCACAGGAAGAAATTTTCGGCGACGAAGTGGAAGCTGGAATATATAATAAGCTATCTTTCGCTTTGCCTACGTAGGTCTAGCGCGTGCGTTTGACCCTGAGGCGGACCATCTCTCCGAAAAAGGTTATAGAGACCTTGGACTTAAGCTCTTAAACTGGGCTTTTGCGCGGGCTCTTATAAGTCTCCTTGTGATCGCAGATAGGATTTGCGATCGGGCCGCAGAAACCTTTTCTGTGGCTCGTACGGAACTGTTCAAACAATCCGTGGAGCCTGTTTTCCCTCTTCTCCACACTCGTGGGGAAGCTGACAAGATACTGGCAGGTGATATGGACGCGACCTTCCTCAATTCTCTGCCACGTCCCAGGACTAAGGATTGACGAGAATGGAATATACGTTTACGGCTATTCTCAACAAGATAGGTGATCGACATACGGTGGATTCGGAGTTGGACAAAGAGAACGATTGTTCATATTATGATTCCGACAACCCGCACTCATATGATAGATCCTTAGAAATCCAATCCAATCTTGGAAAGCTCCGTTTATAAACACTGTCACTGGAGGACTTTCACCGATGGAGATTAGCTTCTTACCAAACGTAAAGGAAGCAGCTCCTTTGATTCCCGAGCAAACTTTTCTAATTAGGCAAGAAAGTGTTGAATGCCAAAGATTCGGAACGGAGGGGTGGAATAGAATTGGTTACAAAGAGGTCGAAAGGCATCTTAGTGCTTCACCGATGTTCAGTGCACTGAAGATTAACAAAGAACTAGGGAATGTTAATGGCTACCCCTCCCCATGGCTGTCCAAACAAGACGCCATGTTGGGTACGATGACCCACGGACTTGCAGATGGGTTAAGTACCATCGCCAAGAAATTTCCAGAGGCTGGAGTGGAGTTGCAGCGTCTCTTAGCAGATGACTCCCCTTTCAAATTAATATCCGACCAAGTATTGCAATACGTATATGCTCATAAAGCAGAGACCATTGACATACTGCGAAAGGGGTTTAAGACCAGAAGTGAAGCAGTAGGTAGTATCCTTCAGAGCATTCCTCCATCAGAAACTCACCTGTTTGATGAGACAAAACTTGTGAATTTTCGTGAGGGACAATGGCGGGCACACGCAACTATTTTCAGGTAAAGTTGCGAACGAGACAAGAAATAGACAGACCTTTCGTAGGGCATCCGGTTTCCAATCGGCTAAGAAACATACCCCCTCCAGGAGGTATGTTTCTTAGGCATCAGCACTCCTCAACCCCAAATTCAAGTGCCAGCAACCCACGTCGGTTGTCTGGATCAAAGTATATGCCAAGACAACTCTCTTCTTCAGGTAATGAGAGTACTAAGAGGTCTCAAAAGCGTTCCTCGTTACTTTCGAGGAGGTCAGTTGGTGGATTTTTTACCACAATGGATAATGGGATACTGGGAGCTCCACATACAGTACAAGATAATAAAGGGTTATACGATACCTTTTGTGGTAAAACCACCATCGATTCCGTTCCACCGAAATGCAGAAATATTTCAAACAAGCACCTCACAGACAATGTCCAGAGAGGTGGAGAGAAATTAATAGCAACTGGTGTAGTAGAGAAGTCAAGGGTAGCCACCGGGTTTCTATCAAAGATGTTCTTGATTCCAAAGTCGAAAGGAAAGGTGCGACAAATTTTCGACCTGCAATTGAATTTCTCTGCCCTCCAAAGTTCCGCCTCATAAATCACATGAATGAACTTGTCCCAAAATTCCTTCAAGAGGGCGACTACTTGACAAAGGTTGACATAAGTCAAGCTTACTTTCATATCCCCATAAAGAACAGTCATCGAAGATTTCTAACCTTCGCTTACAAGGGAGAACCTTACGAAATAACGAGCTTACCAGTGCCCCGTTAGCGTTCTCGCGAGTCAGCAAATGGATCCCTAATAAGGACCAAAGATCTCCGAGTTCTCGTATACTTAGACGATTTTCTCTTTGCTCATCAGACAGCAGATGCCCTAGAGTCTAGAGGAACAAATGATATTAGCGGTCACTCTTCTTCAGTCACTCGGATGGTGTGTGAATTTAGAAAAGTCTGTGCAAAAACCAACTCAGGAATTAGAGTTCATAGGAATAATATGGAATACAGTCTCAAACGAACGAAGGAAGGAACTCCCAACTCTGAAATTAGACAGGATACTGTCGGATCTGGAAAAGATCTCAAACGACGGCTATTGGACAGGGAAGTCTGGAACAGCTCTCATAGGCAGACTGGGCTTCGCCTCAATAGTAACCTCGTTAGGACGTATTCACGTCAGGCACATGCAGAGACTTAGTCGGAAACTGGTGCAAGATCTTCCGAGCGAAAGGTTGTAGTTTCAAAACAGGTTGCAGCAGATTGTAACTGGTGGACAGAAAATATTAGGCAACCGGGAAAGATTTTCGTTCCGACACCAACAATCTTCATATCCACAGATGCGTCAAACGAGGGTTGGGGCTTTCAAATAAACGATCGGCAGATTTCGGGCTTTTAGAGAAGAGAAAAATTGAAATGGCACATATATTTAAAAGAACTGGGCACCGTTCACAAGGCGCTTCTAAGTCTCGAGAACATTCTCAGAGCCCAGTCAATTATAATTCAGTTCGAGAACAGAACGGTTGTAGCTTATTTTAGGAACCAGGGCGGAACAAGATCGATTGTCCTATTGAGCAGGATAAGGGAGATCCTGCTACTAGCCACAGATTTAAACGCAACAATTCATGCCTTTCATCTACCGGGGCGTTACAACTCCATGGCCGACAAACTTTCTCGGCCCCAGATGTTTCTGGTGGTAGTTCCACGATGAACAGGAGTGTTTTGGAGAAGCGATCTGAAACGCCGCGCTGCAGCATCTCCACTCCGGATATTCGACCTGAGCAAGAACCTAATCGTCAGGTCCAGCAATTGTCGTCTACCAAGGGTGAAAGACCTAGTTTTGGAGGTTTGGCAGATATGGGGTGGAGTGATCTAGTATCAGGTTTAGATTCAGCTGCTATCAGCTTAGTCGAAGCGGCCTGGCGTGATTCTACATGGCGCACTTACCTGCTTACCTTACCTTACCTGGAAACAGTGGGTCTCGTGGTCTAAACAACATGGGATAATACCTAGCAATCCTCGACCCCCACACCTAGCAACCTACTTGGGATACCTAAACCGCGCTAGGAAGCTGGCTCCAGCAACAATACTGGCAGACATTGGCAGATCCAACACATGAGAAGCATCTCGCCGAACATCCTTTGGTGATAGCTATTTTGATGGCAATAAATTTAAAACGGTGTGCCTCAACCATTCATAAATCACAAATTTGGAATGTAAAGGACTTACTAGGATGGTTAGGATGAAATACTCCATCTAGCGAGAGTCTCTACCAGGTCTCACGGCATGTAGCATTGCTTCTATCTATGGCCACAGGTCGTCGGATTCATGATTTAACACTGTTATATATAGACGAAGATCATTGTATTAGATTTGAGGACTCAATTACGTTTTGGCCTAAGTTTGACTCAAAATCTGATAATACCAAGAACCGTCAGTCTGGCTCAGGAGATCCAAATTTAAATCTAGTGAGGTGGATAAACCACCTAGTAGTATTGTCAGGGCCTATGAGAAAAGCAAGGAATTGTTTGTATAATCTCTTCATCAGCACAAGAAGGGAGGTAAAATTTGCATCAAGAGCTGTTATCGCGGGTTGGCTAAAGAAGCCCTTCGCTGATTTGGGCATAGAATGTATCCCGGGTTCGATAAGATCGGCCGTGGCTTCTAATAATTTTCAGAACAGTGTACCCCTCGACGAGATCCTTAGGAGAGGTGACTGGAGGGGGTCTGAGAACTTAGATTATTTCATGATTGTATTCTAAACGAGTACATCTCGGGTACCTACTGTTGTCACAGCTGGGCCTGTTTTTTGTATTTGTATCTAGGTACCTACTTGACATTCCAATTGTTTCCTGATAAGTACCTACCAAAGTAGATACCTATCAAATTAATTTATATATTTCTTTACAATCCTTACTTTTATTGTACCTACACCTGGGAGGTACGAGGTTGAATGTACCCCATTCAACCTAGTAAGTATTCTTAACCATTCACAGTACGCTTTGAGCGCCGGCAGACTATAAACACTTCTCCGAAAGGTCAAGCCGAAGGCACAGAGCTAAAATACGACCGTTTTCCACCCCGAAGGGAAGAAAACGATTATTTTAGATCTTGCCGAGGCTTGACCTAAGGAAGCCCTTGCCGGCTTTTTATTTCGGAGTTAGGTACTGAGGAACGCGCGGCCGCTGCTCGTCGGCGCGCCGCACCATACACACAAAGGATATTGTAGTAAGTACACGTAGGTAGGGACGTATAGGTAGGTAGGTTATCTCCGAAAGGTCAAGCCTCGGCAAGATCTAAAATAATCGTTTTCTTCCCTTCAGGGTGGAAAACGGTCGTATTTATTATTTTATTTAAAGTACAGTATTGGGAACGATCCTACAATAATAATCGTAATCACGGTTTTTAATTAACAAAATAATATTTAAAATACGTTTTCAATCTGCAACAGTTAAAACCTGCAATAAATCAATAAAACAACGATCCACACAGGCTCTTTTTCTCTCCAATATTTTATTCCCTTCTAACCAACTAAGTTTTTCATTTAATGTTAATATTTATTTATAAAATATTCCATACCAGGTGGAATTGCCATTTACGCGAACCAAACGGTTTGCTTCCACTTTCATAGTGCGTACCGCCAGGATGTGGAACGACTTGCCGGAGTCTGTGTTTCCTCCACAGTATAGTTTGAAGGTCTTCAAGTCGCGGGTGAATAGGTACCTGCTGAACAAGTGTGCTCCATCGTAGATCACATCGCTGCTTAACATCAGGTAGGATGGTGGTCAAACGCTTGTTCATAGTGATTTAAAAAAAAAATGCCCAGAAATTACGTAAAAATGCGATCATAGCGGAGCATGAAAGACTTTGCATATATAACTTAGACCAAATGACTTCGTGACTTTTTCACTGAAAGAGACAATCAATACTTCAGCGTTTCTATATAAAGCAAATTCTTAGACAAGAAAGCGTGTGTAATTAGCGGTTCATGGTGTTGACAATACATGTACATGTACATGTACAAATTGTTATTTATTTTATACTTTTTCTAAGTTTTATTAATGTGTATTGTTGTTTGTGAACCCAAATAAAAAAAAAAGTTAAATTGCAAAAATCGAAGCAAAAAATCCTAACAACAAAAATGAATAATAATCAGCGAAGATATAGGGCGTTTGCGCTCGTGCAAGCCATTATAGATCAAAGTGGAAACGAGCGTCCACCGTCTATATTATTATCTCACAGGTGGAAACGCATTATTGTATCGAGTGTCACAATACATGATGCACCCTTCATCATGCATGTCTATTCATCGGGGCTATTCAGGTGAACAATCCGCGAACGCCACCCCTAGCAATTATACCGAATTAAAACATCTCATTCCAATCCCTGTCACACCACTATAAACTTACAAAGTATTACGTATAAAAACCATTTTCCATTGAACGGTAAACGATATAGCCGAATTTTAATTTCATTTTGCAATGTTTCGTGTGAATACAGAACGTATGAGGTAAGGTATATGTTCGATTTTACCGTGGCAAGGTTTATTGTCGGTTATAATACGGTATCTGTTTGACAGGTGGAGATAATCAGCTTGAGATTTTTCGTAGTAAGGATTCACAATGTTATTGTTGTGCAGAGATCAAACGGTAGTATTAAAGGTGGCCTAGGGGCGTATGATTTACTTCATAAAATATTATAGTAGAAAAAAGGATGAAAAAAAAACATCGTCCAAACTGGTAGTTTCTAGAGATTTCCTCAAAAAAATACTCCGTAAATTGTAAGTTATTTTTGACACAAAAGTTTCATATTAATTACCGTAAATCTTACTAATATTATAAATGGGAAAGTGATTTTGTTTGTTTGTTTGTTCCGCTTTCACGTCGTAACTACTGAACCGATTGCTTTGAAATTTTGCAGACGTATAGTTAGAAGTCCGGTTTAAATCTAACTAGCTCTTTTATACTAAGAGCAAGCAACGCGCTGAACAAACTAGCACGTAAATTAGAAGATTTTGATGTTTTCTGTACCAATCCGAAAGGTGTTTGTAAACAGATGACAGTGGCATTTAAAAAGGATTTAGTGAAAACTTGTTAGTGATTCTAATATGTTATTGCCGTTTATAAAACTTTAGCTGTGTTTAAAATTATTATCCAACTATTATACTTACCTCGTGTGTTCATAAGTTTTGAGACAATTTTGTACTCAAAAAAAAATAAAAATGTTACTGGCTGATAATTTTTTCTTTTTCCAATTTTGAATTTGGAATGTTAACTTTTAATTTTTATGATTGACAGATTCATTTCTTTTAATTTTCTCGATGGAGGGAACTAAAGAATTATGTGCGACCGTTATTTCGCTACATAAGGTAGGAAAAAACCAATGGAGATTTTCCGTGAGATGAAAACTTTTGGAGTGAGCCGTAACTTCGTGTATTACACTATTAAACGATACAAGGAGACAAGTTCTTTGCAAGATCGTGAAAGAAGTGGTCGGCTACGCTCTGTGAGGACGCCTGCGAACATCAAAATCATCAGAGAGAGACTTCGCCGAAATCCATGTCGCACTCAGAAGAAGCGTGTTTCAGTGAACAGAATACTGAAATATGATCTGAAGGTAAAGGCGTATAGCCGTAGGAAAGTTCACTTTTTAAACGATCGCCTTCGTAAATTGCGACGCGAACGTTGTCCAATACTGCTTAAGAGACACGATGCGAGGAAGATACTCTTCACCGATGAGAAAATCTTTACTGTCGAAGAAAAGTTCAATCGACAAAATAATAAAGTGTATGCCAAAAGTAGCAAGGATGTCCCAGCTTCAGCACGTAATGTCTCGCGGTCTCATCATCCGGCCAGTGTGATGGTATGGTGGGGAGTTTCGTACGAAGGTGTCACTCCACTCCATTTCTGCCAAAAAGGCGTCAAGGTGAAAGCCAAGAATTACCAAAGTGACATCTTAGAGTCTGTCGTGAAACCCCTGTCTCATACTTTATTTCACAATAAGGATTGGTTTTCCAGCAAGACTCGGCGCCATCCCATAAGGCAAAATCCACCCAAGCTTGGTTGCGAGAAAATGTTCCGGCCTTCATCGCGGCGGACGAATGGCCCTCCTCCAGTCCCGACCTCAACCCGCTTGATTATTCTTTATGGACGGAATTAGAGCTCAGGGCCTGCCGAAAGTCCCACCCAAACTTGGGAGTAATTGAAGCGAGCCCTTGTCCGAGAAGCAAAGCTAATTCCGCTGGAAAAGATTCGTGCCGTAATTGATGACTGGCCAAATCGAATTCGGTCATTTCGAATAACAATTATATTTTATTGTTGATAAGTGTCTATTTAATGTGCACGGAAAATTTTAGAAATTAAGTAAATTATTAAAAAAGTGCGAGTGCCTCTGCCTACCCCTCTTTGGGATTAAAAGGCGTGAAGTGTATTTATTTTTTATTATTAAAAAAGTTATGCAACTTTTATTTCGTCTCAAAACTTATGAACACACGAGGTATATGTGAAAACTACAAGTTGGCTTACATTTGTTAAGTTATTGTTAATTTAAAATAATTAAAGCTGTAAGTTTTCCTTCTAATAAATAAATAAATAATAGGGTACTTTTTTATCCCGGAAAAAAGTGATGTTCCCGAGAAAAAACAAAAATATTCCTTTATACCGCAATATAACCGAAGTCCACGCGGGCGAAGCCGCGGGCGGAAAACTAGTAGATAATAAAAGTTTAAAATGGGTATTATAGCGAGAAAATTAACCAAAGATTCAAGAAGCATTCAGCAGCATTAGGAGGTCACGAGCTGACTGGAGTACGCGCTATAATACCAGTTTTAAACTTTTAATATCATGTCAGTGCGCGTTTCTTTAAAAAATATAGATAAAAAGATAATTTTGATTCGTCTGTGGTCCAGTTGGTCGGATACTTGACGTGTAACCGGGAGGTCCCGGGTTCGAGTCCGTCTACTGGACGTGCACCAATGGGACTCTTTTTCAGAGCCTATGTACGCAACGCAACGCACGTACGGTGAAGGACAACATCGTGATGAAATCCGCACACCACAAGGTGTGTGAACCCTATAACGGCGATGGGCTCACCCCCTGTCACGTTGGGTACTTGCTTTAGCAAGTGCCTCTGCCTACCCCTCTTTGGGATTAAAGGCGTGAAGTGTATTTTTTTTTTTATTCGCAAAGGGACAAAAAATATTACCTACCAATCTAGGTAATTGAGTTTTATCTTATCTTCTTAGGTAAAGTATTTTAGCTTATACAAGTAGTAGCTCTCCGCCCACGGCTTCGCCCGCGTGGACTTCGGTTATATTGCCGTATAAATGATATTTTTGTTTTCCATCGGGATTAACATTTTTTCTGAGATAAAAAGTTATATTTAAACCAGACTACTAACTACTATACGTCTGCAAAATTTCAAAGCAATCGGTTCAGTAGTTACGGCGTGAAAGCGGAACAAACAAACTCAGTTTCCCATTTATAATATTAGTAAGAAGTAAGATTAGCCTAGTGGCGTAGTGCGATTCAATACTCAATAATTTATTGCTTTTCCACAATGTGTTAAAAGGACCAAAATATAGGTAGTTGAGGTACAATCGTGGACCCTGTAGGGCAAGGCAATGTTAACAAAGAAATTTTAAACTTACACTTAAAACATTAAGAAGACAAGCCGAAAACAGATCACAGTGGCGTGCAATTGGGGAGGCCTATGTCCAGCAGTGGACAAGTATGGGCTGATGATGATGACTTAAACATTAAGCCCTTAATGTTTAAGTTACTAATATGTGCTACTAATAATGGCAGAATTGCTATTTCGAAGATATAATTCGTGCATTTCATGAATGCGCGCGGGCCTTAGATGTGTGTGTGGCAGTTTTGTTCGTTTGAACTGTCAACTAGCGTGTCCATATACGACTCACACATCTGGTGGGGCCAGCGCGCGTTCATGGAATGCACGAACTATACACAAAGCTCAACTTAAATTGTCAGTTGTATGCCAAATACGGGATAACCAGTTCAAGAAGACCTGTAATATCCGTTGTATAAGTAACAACGTGTTAATTGGTAACAGGGTAAGTCTTAATTGGGAAACATTCGAAGGGAAATATATTCCCACTTAGTTTCAACTAACTTTGAACCTTGAGGAACACCTTCACTACTGGGGGATTATATCAATTTTCTAGAAAAAATATACAGCAGCGAATGCTAACCCTATATGGGTTATTTTCATCAGAGCGTCATCACTTTCCTGTCATTTTGCCCCCTTGAAAATAGTAGCTCAGAATAATTTTCCCTTCTAGATGGCATTACAAATTCTTACCCCGTATTTACATCATCTTCATCATGCCCATACTTGTCCACTGCTGGAGATAGGCCTCTCCAATTGCACGCCACTGTGAACTGTTTTCGGCCTCTCGCATCCAGCTTCTGGCAGCCATTTTGCGCATATTTTCCATCCACCTTGCTTGAGAGCGTCTCACGTCTGTATTTATCAGTGGCGTGCACACCATATAGGCAAAAAGACACTGCCTACCTTAGTATTTTGGCTACTCGACCTAATAAAAGAGTTATTGCTAGATCTTCTTTTCTTGTACTAACGACATAGGCTAACGAAGCACCTGTGTTCTGTTGGTGAGTGGATAGGTAGGTACCTATATTTCGTAAAGACAAGTTACCTATACATAGGTGTCAATCCTTGGGGATTACTGCCTACCTTGTCGTAAAAGGCAGTGCACGCCACTGGTATTTATTACACACTAGCTGTGCCATGCAGTGTTACTTCCTCCCGTTCCCGTTGGAATTTCGGGGGATAAAAAGTAGCCAAAGTTGGAAAAACGTAGCTTTTTTTTAGTGTAAGAATCATCAAAATCCGTTCAGTAGTTTCGGAGCCTATTCTATACAAACAAACAATAACAATATATAATATTAGTATAGATAGTTACAGATATTTTATATGTATTATTCAAGAATTCCTAGTTTATTTTGTCTTGGGAGTATTTTTAGTATGTTATTCCACGCCCACTTATAACTAATGTTATTTCGTTAACATAAACCTTTTTTTTTTTTTTAAGCACAAGAAAGGATTTTTGACCATAGAGAAAGCATGCAAGAAGCAAAATTAAAAAAAAAACATAAAAAAACACTTGCTTTCATCATCAGAGTGCGGTTCGGATTTCGTCAACAGCACCTCCCCCTGATCCCACGGACCCTGCACTGGTAACAAAGTGACAGCTATATAGCAAAACAATAATAAAAAAAAAACACAACTGTGCAAAACCATAGACAACACATGCATACCTTTTACCGAAATTAAAAAAAAACACAAACACATTCACACTTAAAAATAAATAAAAAGAAAATTATCTATATTCCATTCGTTTAGAAACTTGTCGTTCGTTTGAACTCAATGTTAAGGATAATAATTAAAGCTGTTGAATCTGAGTCTTACTAACTATACATAATTAACTATCACACCTGTCAAGACTCATACGGAACCATATTATATACGTTCCTTTCACTAGCTAACCCTAAAACAAATAATTGTAAACCTAACAGTAAGTATGATGTTCTAGCAGTCGTCAATAAAACACCAGAATCCTAAACTCTGATTGGTTTAGTACGTATAGCCTTGTTATATTTACTATTGGCTATGTGCGCGACGGTGGCGACGCGTAGCGTTTACAACATTTGCGGAAGCTGTCAAATAATAACAATGTAAACATTGTTAGTTTTCTTTGCAAATATAAATAAAACCAAAGATTAAAATAGTACTGTTGACATTATTTAAGGGCCTATTTCTCTTTTTGACGTCATCATTGCTGCATACAAAATCGCTTTCCTATACGTATTATCACACACACATAGACAGGTATACAAAATGTCTGTTTTGATATTAAAAGTAATTTTCGGAACATTGGTGTACATGTCAAATGAAGTGTTTCGTTCAAATTTCTCGAGTTTTATAGTACCTACCCACATATTAGTTCGGGTTACACACATTGACATGTTCTAGGGATAAATATTTTTTTTTTTACAACAACACACACATTGCCTTCATCCCATGTTAAGTAGCTAAAGCACTTGTGTTATGGAAATCAGACAACGAGATATATTTACTTAAATACGTTTTTTTTTCTTTTAAATACATACTTATATAAATAAAACACCCAGACACATCCAACAAGTACTTAAAAGCTCATCACCTAAATACCTGCCAGCGGTGGGAATCGAACCCACGACCCTACGGAGCAGAGGCAGACATGCTGACCACTACACCAACATATTTCAATGAAACATAAATATCTAAACATACTAACTTTTTGTTAAGACCCATATCTTAAAATATATCTTATTTAATATACGATTATAATAATCTTTTGGTTAAAATTAAACAAAAAAAAATTTGAAGAAAAACTTCAAACATTACTTTTTTTTAAAACACACAACCCAGGGCGTGTCTATTCTCAGCAAAAAGGAGCGCGTTTCATCTGGCTTCCACTTTCCAGGATGTATCGTGTATGGAATACTGCTTTCATCTTTGGAATGGATCAGCAAAATACCAGCTTGAGGCTCTGGAGGCAATAGAGAGACATGCTAGAAGGTTCATAGGTGACGGCAGGGGGTTTGATGTTCGACTATAAAGCCTAAAACATCGCCGAAAGGTTACGTGCCTATAATATGTCTTCTATCGGGTGCATTTCGGAGAGTGTGCTACGGAGACAACCGCGAGAACGGCTAAACATCATCCATGCCAGGTGGATATACCATTTACGCGAACCAAACGGTTTGCGTCCACTTTTATAGTGCGAACCGCCAGGATGTGGAATGCCTTCCCGAAGCCTGTCCAGGTCTGAACGACTTCAAGTCAAGGGTGAATAGGTACCTAATGAACAAGTTTGCTCCATCGTAAACCACATCGCTGCTTTACATCAGGTAGGATAGTGGTCAAACGCTTGCTCATTGCGTTTAAAAAAAAACCTGAAGAAAACATTTACAAAAAAATTATCTGTGGAGTGGCATCTAAGTCATTTCTGACACATCTGCAACGGTTCTGCATACTCAAAACAAGGGTGTCGATATCCTGTCCTGGATACTGTCCCCAGTTTAATGATGAAGATGCAATAAAAGCTGTTTTTCATGCACAAAATCTTCAGGGAATTTCTGGAGAGCTCTTTTCTAAAGCTCCTAGACATGCTCCAAGAGTAAATCAGGGGATGGAGCAGGCCAGTCTAAAGATTAGATATCGTGCTGTTGTAACCAATTTTTAATGATACGCGCCGTATGTGGACTGGCATTGTCGTGCATTAGCTGGAAAATTTGTCGTCTGTGGGGCAAGATTACAGGCTCACCTCGGCTCGCGCACCTCATCCCGGTATTTTAGAGCAGTCATATTGCCTTGTATCCAAACGAGGTCCGTTCTATCGCCAAGATGTACGCATCCCTGCCCAAACCATAACTGTATCACCTTAATATGAATGAACTTGTTGTGGGTGCTGGAGTTTCAATCATGTCCACTGCTCTTAACATTCGTTTCTGGTCAAGTGTCTACGTGACATGATTAAATGAACACTCCGGTGTTCATTCGTTTGACAAAGATTTATAGAAGTTTGTGGAGTTTTAATCAAATCATAAACTTTTCCCTAGACCATGTTAATGTGTGTAGTTCAGTAGTGTAATGCCTTCATTTTCAACCGCTGTTATCTACTTTGTTATTAAATTTAGCTTCAAAAATCAAAACGCCAGTGGGTAAATGGCATTTTATAGGCAATTTGCTGCTCGAACTGGTACATCAAGAAGCTGTACAGGTGCAGCAGATGTCCAGCCGGGATGTACTGGAAGGAGCCTAAGAGTTTCAGGCCGTTGTTGGGGCTAGATTGGGTAGGACACATACTAAGAGTATCGGTAATAGGT
>SJJU01005697.1:0-27597 GCA_012932125.1 Conopomorpha cramerella | reverse complement strand
ACACATCTGCATAATCTATTTTCGGAAGTAACAACACGTTGAGGAGCATAGTAAGTAGTAACTTTAGACTAATATAAGGTTATCCCGCGGTCACATTCACCTACCACTTCTAACGTCAGTAAACTTAGGGTAGTAACGTAATGTTGGAAATATGGTCAAAATCTAAGTGATTAAATGTCACATGTCAAAATATAAAACAGAACTCATCATTATATTATAGACTAGCTGTCTCGGCAAACATATGTTTTGCCATAGGAAGTCACCTTTGTACCCCGTGTATTGGAAGAAATACACCTTTTAAACCTTCCCTGGACTGCTACGAATAATTCAAGATCAATATTAGCCAAATCGGTCCAGCCGTTCTAGAGTTTTAGCCAGACTAACGAACAGAAATTCATTTTTATATATAAGAGAAGAAGAAAGAAGAAGATTCTTTTCTCGAACCATCTATACACAATTTTTGTTTTACTTGAGTAAACTTTGCGACTATTCCAATATGTCCGATATATAAAACGGTTTATACCCGTTTTATATATTCCAACATTATACCTAGCTCAGCTTTAAGTATTAGCTTTATGTCAAATACGAAGTAACCAGTTTAAGTAAACCTGTAATATCTTCGGTGTAAGTTACAAGGCGTTTATTGGTAGGTCAGTCAGAAATTATTTTATCTATATTATAAGTAAATTGTTATTGAACTTAGTGTATTTCGTGTAATGTTTTCATAACAAGAAGTTCATGTATTTTCAAAACCTAAGAAAAAAAATGTTGCATGGAAATTAAATGATCATTCATACAATGCACAAAGTAAGTGCGTAGGAAGATTTCAGGTATGGAGTCTTATTTTTTATAGGTATATAACAAAGTAAAATACATACGTTTATTACTAATTTAGTTTATTCTTTTTCACTATTTGCTGAAAGTCAACTATGGTGATATATTTAGTTATGTATGTAGGTATATAAAAATATAAGTAGGCAAGCACATAATATAGTTTAAAACATGATTATTTCCGCCAGATGCAGAAATGGTATTTTTCTTTACAATAATGAGCAGTTTGATGAGCACTGGCCAGAGGTAGCGACTGTACCTACTTATGGAAGCCGCCCGCATCGTCCAGGAAGACTTGCCAGATAAGAACCGCCTGAGAAGCGTCTACAAGACAAATGTTTCAAATCGCCCCTTTTCCTTAGGGTGAGGCTTATCGAGCACAAAAGGTAGGTACACTGTACCCCGGTACCCCTTACTTCCTCGCCCCTCTTTATAGAATTTTCGGGAGACCTCCCCAAGGGGGGAAAACCCCCTTTTTGCGACGTACATTTTCATTTCCTTCATCTTTCCCCGCTTGAAAGCGGACAGGGCCGGACTTTGGCGTCTTTGGTGGTTTGTTGCCGTTTTATGTACATATATCCGGGAATACATAGTACATAGGGAATTATAAAATAGTATTTTAGGACACGTTTTGTGTTTGATGAAGCACCTTCAATTGATAATAAGTATCTATAACATTAGTGAGATATGAAATGTGTTCAATAGATCTTAGCAATCGGAAAATAAATCTGCAATTTACGATATTATAGTAAGTGCAGTACCCTCTGGAGTGTAAAAGAAGTTAAAAGCCTCCAATAGAGATCATTAATCAAAGGTTCTAATATTTATTCCCCTATTACAGAATATCTCATCAGGCATTCTACCCATCAACGTCTGAACATAAGATTCATGGTACATAGAAAATATAAAAATGTATTAAAAACCGATTGAACCCGCGGCAAACCGGAGTGCGGTCCTGGCCCGTCTTACCGCGCAACCTTAGACAAGCTCCCTACATCCCCGCGCGCCACCCACTCCCCCGCCAGCCCCAAGGGGGGGGCGCGGCCCGCCAGTTCGTTAGTAAACTTCCATACTTACTTTGTAATATGCAAATGCTTTCCCGTAAGTCTAAGAGGATAGCGTGCGAGGCGTCTTAAAATGAATTAATGACGTCGCAGGTAGGGGGCGGGGGTGTGGTGACGCGTGTATCTACCTATATGGGATGGGGGACCGTCTTTGAGGTAAGATAGTTGTAGATTTTAGTGACGAGGGTAAATTTAGGTGCACTTACCCTTGTTTTATATTAGCTGGCGAATACATTTTTCCTTATTGTTATGTAGGGGTGTAAGTTAAGTTCCTTCATGAGGTAAGTATTACTGTAATCGTATAAATGCGGTAGGCTGGTAGCTATGTTCGTCTCTAAGCTAGCCTAAAAATGTTATTAAAGCTAAAAAGGTAGATTTTCAGACGGCAGTTTGTGATGCGCGGTTTTGTCTGGCGTATTACAAGACCAAGATAAATAGGCACCTAGTAACTATTACAATATAATTTATACTGATATATACAGGGAAACGGAGAGCTAAAAGTCCTAAACTTTACCTGACCGGTTTGGCTTCATGAACGTACAGATAACGTACAGTATACGCTCAACTTTATTAATTTTATCTAACCCTGCTCCGATAGGTAGGTAAATAGGTACTTTCAATATTTATAGACTACTAGTGGACGCCCCGCGATTTCATTCGCGTAGCTTCAATATTTCATACAAACTATAACACCCTCTATTTATTTTAGCATCCCACTGGATACGGATAAAAAGTAGCCTTTCCTTTATCTGGCTCTAAGCTCTAAACTATCTGTATACTAAATTTCATTTTAATCGGTTCAGTAGTTTTGGCGTGAAAGCGAGACAGACAGAGTTACGTTCGCATTTATAAGATTATTATTGAAGTATAGGGTGTAGGGTGCCTCTGCCTACCCCGCTTTGGAATTAAAAGGCGTGAAGTGTATTTTTTTGTATAGGGTGTAGTCGTTAAGTGTGTCCGGACGATTAAAGCGTATCAATTAAAGATATTTATAAAAAAAAATCATACATAGAAACGTCTGTGTTATGGATAGAGGCGTACCTTTTGCTGCATTCATTGCACGGATATTTTTTCGCGAAAAAAACCATATGGTTTTATACATGAAACATCACGCTGTAGATGTTTGTAGACCGTTATTAAAATACCTAGTATAACTAAATATAGGAATCCAAAGGATCACACTACACTTACTTTCTCATTACAGTTTGTAATTACCCTTCTATATCATATACGCGCTCGCCTCCAGGGAATCTTCGTTTACACCGGCAACTCTCGAACAACATTTGTAACACGTTTACCTTAGACAGTAGGTACATTGAACTAACCGAAGGTATAAAAGGCCGACAGAGGAGGTCTTTTCTAGCTCACTAAGCAAAAAAAAAATGGTTGTCTGTAAAGCCGGTATACGGACGGTAGTTTGACGTCACAACCTCGAACATTGCAGTTGTAGTAGTACACTCGCTCGCGGAACGGGACAATGCCGTCAACTTGTTCGTGCATGCAGCCCGTAATATCGAGTCATTAAACGTTGTTACGTCAAAAAAATACATATACCTACTTAACTTTAAAATTAGGAACGTATAAATATGAAACTTTTCATAGTATTTGGAAAAATTTTGCTTTATTTTTAACCGACTTCAAAAATATATTTTTTATATTTTTAACCTTGGGTGGTTTTGGATCTTTTGACTGGATGAACCAATTTGGATGATATATTTTTTTTTGTTTTCAATGATTTATTACTGCTTTGATGATATTTTAATTAAATATTTACTCACTTAATTATTAGCAATTGCCTCTGGGACTCCGCTTTGGGATTAAAAGGCGTGAAGTGTATTTTTTTTTTTGCTCGGAAGTCTAGGTAGTCGCAATACGAGTAATAGGATTTTCAATTTTCGAATGACCAAATGATTACGTAATCAACTACTCAATCGATAGATCTCTGTAACTATGGAGGGTAACTTGACAGCATGGTCACCGCAGCGGATGAGACAAAAACCAGTCACTGTTCTGTATGTATTAAATGACACACACAAGAGGAAAGAAAGTATTAGTAGTATTTTTGTATGGACGTTCGTAACAACTAAACCAAAAAACTACTGGACGTATTTCGATATTTCTTTCACAGTAAGAATAGGCCGGAATAGCTACATAAGAATGCTACATTGTCCCTGAGTAACATAGGCTAGATTTGGTATAGAAATGACCACGGGAACAGAAAAAACGTGAGTAGCACCTCGCGGTAAAGCTAGCTTTATTGTAAAGAGGAAATATTTGTTTGTGTGTTTGCATCGAATTGGACCGATTTTAAAAAGAAACTTCACCGTTGGGAAGCTACACTATCCCCGGGAGACATAGCCTACTTTTTATCCCGGAATTCCCCCGAGATTGCGAGAAAAAAGTACCTAAGTGAACACCACGGTACATCAAGTTATATAAAACGGCAAAAGGGGTCAAAGTAACCTTTCGGTTTTGCGTCGCTCTCGTGGTATATTTTATGTTGTATGTATACGAATGCAAATTAGTAAATAAACTATTAAATACAGACTACCAAAGGTACATCTGATAGAATCAGTCAAATTTAACCAGCTTGACCGCGACTGGTTTACCACGAAGCGACCGACCCCCGTGGACATGGTCAGTTCGTCGTACTTTATACGGATTTGTAAACATATCTTCGATAGCGCCATTCAGGATTCTACGGCCTTGGTGCCGATTACTGCCCTCAGAACTGCGAGAAACATCCTTCATGGTCAAATTAAAGGATGATAAGACGCGCTGAAGGTAAGTACAGTTCATAATTAATCAAAATAAAGCGAATTTCTGTACATATTCGTAATTCAGCACATGGATAGCGTCACTGGCGACATCTAACAGTGTTTATAGGCTCCTAATATAAATTAATATACTGATGGGGGAATTTATTATCACAGGCGAAAAACAAAATAAAGTAAGAACAATTTTGTAGTGTTCAGAAATTAATTGTTGTACATATAATATTCTGACATATTATTTATTAATTAAATAACCGTTATGCGTTACCCATCAATTAAGGTTGCACTCATAATATGAATCGTATTTTTTATAAACTCTCGTCACTGTAACTTATTGGTATAGTTTAAAAAGTATTTATTTCACACTTTCATTAAATTTGTGGGTAAATACACTTCTAGAATCTGTCCTACCTTATTTTTTCGACACAGACTGATATTTAATACAAACGCCATCTGTTATGAACACATTGAACTATCGTATTGAACGATGGTGGTGGAGCAGCAAGATGGGTTAGTCTGCTACCGACTCGTACAAGCTTCACTGCAGATGACACTAGTGGCATTTTATTAGATAAGTAAATCTTTCATTCTCTTTTTGTCTTGTATTTTCTTTCAACGATAACTTATTGCTGACTACTGTTATTTCGATGTAACTGAAGTAAATACAAGACGGAAGCGCGAACCACCGATATCTCCGCGAAAGTTTTCGTTTCACGTGAGAACCCCAATGGTGCTATGAAAATGTTTTGTCCACTTCTACATAAGAGGTTGCATTAGCCCTTCTTCCATGGGTCCGCGCCTCTGGGGAAGGCAGCGTAGTCAAGCTGCTTAAATTTGACTGTCAATTGCTTTGCGAATTAACACATTTAGTAAAGTGTAACTACAGAGGCGCATCAGACTTTACCCTAAGGTAGTCTGTTCTTGACCCAACTTTTGCACCGATTATTTTTTTTTTATATCGTTTAACGTTGCCTTTATGTGTGTGTTTTAGATATAGCGATTCTTTACATATGTAGTGCCCTATGTACCCCCCGGGTATGCTAGTACCGACCGACATCAACCAGTAAATATTTAAACTTATTTATGCCACTGTAAAGAACTGAAAAAAAAATATTATACCTTCTCTGGACTTCCATAAATTGATTCGGATCAAAATTTGCCAAGCCAAGCCGTTTTCGAGTTTTTGCGAGACTAACGAACATAAATTTTCTATGAGTATGTAAGTATAATATAAATTACTCTACAAATAAAATTTACGCTACTAATTTCAAATGAGCTCAAAAACCCCAGAGCGCAATTAAAATTTGTATTTATTAATATTTCTCCTAACTTTCTACCCATACCGTACCTGACACGAGCGCCATCTGTTAAATAAAATGAACATTCCTATTGATCAGTAATATTTCTCCTAACTTTCTACCCATACCGTACCTGACACGAGCGCCATCTGTTAAATAAAATGAACATTCCTATTGATCAGTAGAAGAGATGCGTGGATACCAAACTATTACAGTCTACGGATACGGTATTACAAACAATCCAACAGATGGCGCTACTGCCTGTTTCCAATTTTTTACCTATTTGTTGTTCTTGCGAGTTTGTATGCAGCATAAACCAAGGTGTGACGGTATGAGTAGAATGTCAGGAAAAATATTAATGAATACAAGTTTTAATTGCGCTCTGGGGTTTTTTTACCTCATTTGAAATTAGTAGCGTAAAATCGTAAATTTTATTTGTAGTGTAATTTATATTAAACTTATATACCTTATATATTATACCTATAGAAAAATGAATGTTCGTTAGTTGCCTTGACGATTTGACAAATTTTGATCAGAAATAATTTATGGAAGTTCAGAGAAGGTATAAAAAGTTAATCAATACGAAAAGCTATATTTCTTCAAAACACAGGTACAAAGTACGTTATAGTACGACTTCCTATGGCAAAACGAATGTTTGCCGGGACAGCTAGTCTGTAATATAAAAACTAATTGCTGTTAGTTATATTGCGCTAAAACTCGAGAACGGCTGGACCGATTTGGCTAATTTTGTGTTGTCTTGAATTATTTGTGAAAGTCCAGAAACGGTAAATGAATAGAAATTTAACACGAAATAAAAAGGCGACTTCCTATGGCAAAACATGTTGTTTTGAAGATTTTCCCGTACAGTCATAAGTTTAGCTTCCTGTGTAGTCAACTGTCACGATTTGAAAGCTGGTGCGTCCCGTGTGATATTCTTTTTCAGTTCCTTCCATACATACATACATACACTTCACGCCTGTCTCCCAGAGCGGTAGGCAGAGACTACAGATCTAAATTTGTCACGGTCCTGGCATACCATAGTTCATAGTTCTTTACAGTGGCATAAATAAGTTTAAATATTTACTGGTTGATGTCGGTCGGTACTAGCATACCCGGGGTGTACATAGGGCAAAGAATCGCTTTATCTAAAACACACACATAAAGATAACGTTAGATATATATATAAAAAAATAATCGGTGCAAAAGTTGGGTCAAGAACAGACTACCTTAGGGTAAAGTCTGATGCGCCTCTGTAGTTACACGTTACTAAATGTGTTATTTCGCAAAGCAATTGACAGTCAAATTTAAGCAGCTTGACTACGCTGCCTTCCCCAGAGGCGCGGACCCACGGAAGAAGGGCTAATGCAACCTGTTATGTAGAAGTGGACAAAACATTTTCATAGAACCATTTGGGTTCTCACGTGAAAAGAAAACTTTCGCGGAAATATCGGCGGTTCGCGATTCCGTCTTGTATTTACTTAGTTACATCGAAATAACTATGGTCAGCAATAAGTTATCGTTGAAAGAGAATACAAGACAAAAAGAGAATTAAAGATTTACTTATCTAATAAAATGCCACTAGTGTCATCTGCAGTAAAGCTTGTAAGAGTCGGTAGCAGAATAACGCATCTTGCTGCTCCACCACCATCGTTCAATACGATAGTTCAATGTTTTCATAACAGATGGCGTTTGTATTAAATATCAGTCTGTGTTGAAAAAATAAGGTAGGACAGATTCTAGAAGTGTATTTTCTTACACATGAAAGTATGAAATAAATGCTTTTTAAACTATACCAATAAGTAACAGTGACGGGAGTTATTAGTATATTTTTTATATCTAACGTTGTCTTACAAATTACACATTTATAAACTCTGTTAGATGTCGCCAGTGGCGCTATCTATGTGCTGAATTCGAATGTGTACAGAAATTAGCTTTACTTAGATTAATTCTGTACTGTACTTGCCTTCAGCGGGTCTTATCATCCTTTAATTTGACCATGAAGGATGTTTCTCGCAGATCTGAGGGTAGTAATTGGCACCAAGCCCGTAGATAGAACTACGAATGGCGATATTATTACTTTTTGTAGGTAAGTATAGTAAGTATGCCTAGATACTTACCTATTAAACCGTAAATAACTAAGTAGGTAACTGAATGACGTAAAAAAAAATTGGGTGGCAGGTAGATATTAAATTCGTTTAAGATTCACGTTAAGTAAAAAAAAATAAAAAGCCAGTAAAATGCATGAGAGTTGTGTTGTATGGTGGGCGAAAAGCTGACAACCTATCATCGATATAGGTCAGTCAGTCAGTCAATGATAAAAATGAGGATCTAAATAACCGTTTGAGATAAGCTTATGAAATTTAGACAACATATGAATCTCGCAAGTCTCAATATATGAGCCGAATTTAATATGTTTATGTGAAATAGTTTTTGATTTATGAGGGGTCAAAAGTGGCTCCAAATGGTTCGTGTAATAAGTATTACACACGGTGCGGCTCGCCAGTTTTGTTTCTTGAACTTGGCTTGATACGGTACCGCGTGTGTAGATGAACATTCCTATTGATCAGTGGAAGAGATGTACGGATACCAAACTATTGTAATAGTCTACGGATACGGTATTACAAACAATCCAACAGATGGCGCTACTGCCTGTTTAATTTTTTTTACCTATTTGTTGCTCTATCGAGTTTGTATGCAGCATTAAAGGAATGTGCAGTGTAAGTTGTTCCAATTCGAGTGATAATTACTGAACTTACTACGACGACCACCCCGAGACCGCTGGCCCTATTATCGTTACTATGATTGAAATTGTTTTAAACTTGCAATTAGGAATTTTCGTTGTCGTTGGTATGTATCCAGGGTGACTTCTGTCAGTTATATTTTAATACGTTTTTTATTAATTGGCATTGCAACTTCAGAAACTTTTGTAACATTTATAGAAACGTAAAAAAAATACTGTCACATTTATTTTTTTCTTTTTCTTTTTGTTTAGCCCTTACATAACTAATCAAGAAAGAAACAAGGATCTCGAAAAATTCCCCGTTTTGATAACTACGTAATAATCGTTGGAATCTCTTGCTAAATTAATCTCTACTTAGTATATCAATGCAAAAGTAACTCAGTCAACACAAGTTGTATAATTCTTAATAAAGGATATAGGTTACTTTTACCCCTAATCTGTGCAACCTGACACTAAATAGAGGGTGTTATACGTTGTATGAAATCTAGTTACTGAATAAAACAAGTAGATGCAATTTTAATGTTTTAATAAATCTTGCATATTAGGGATAAACAAAAGTCTTGTTCTTAGTAATAAAAAAGGAGACATTGTAATAGTTGCCTATCTATGATACATAGTGTCCCAGTAGGGAGTACTAGAGTAAAGTTACACGTAAAGCCTAACAGGATATACGCGTATTAATGTTGTAACTTTGATGGAATCGGTTTCATTCTTCTTTCACCTCCGACCGATGGTAACCTCTTCCTACTGCTTATAGAGGCAGATCTTACAACGGAATATCCTAACAATTGAGTAATCTCATGAAATTCAATACATTGAACTGGCAAGTTGTTGCCGTGCGTCACGACTTGCACAAGACCTCTAGGGATTCTATTCTCATATGCTTGATATTTCAGCACCTTTACTATCTTCGTCAAAGTATTCAAAGTGATGTCGTTGAATGACAGATTCAAATAACAAAGCACGTTGTTACCTTTGCAATACATAATGCCCTCTTTAGCAAAAACATTTTCATCAAAGAAAGGGTCATTGTACGGACCGATAACTTCATCTACCATCGCATTGGCTTGATCTTCTAATGATGAATAAATTACTGAGGCTTTAGATGTTCTTACAATTTTCTTTTTCGAATCAATAGACGCACGTTTCTTATTCTTGTCATTAGTCTGAATTGTTTTCTTATCTTTTGTGGCAGAAGTAAGCCTCTTATCACCCTTTGATGGATCCTCGGTTTGTTTCAGAACTAGTCTCGTTTGTTGCATTAACTCGTTTCTTGCAATCAAGTAATCGAGATGCCGGCGCTTAGCTGCAATCATCTCTTCGTAAGTTAAAGGAAACTCCATCATCGTATCAAACATTTTGTAAGCCCCGACATCGGTAATCTTATTTCCCGTCAAGTCAATATAATAAAGCTGTCTATTTGTCCTCAACATGTCAGCCAAGTATTTGGCACCCACATCAGTTATCATGTTACGTGACAATATAAGAATTTTCAGGGATTTAGATGCTGGTTTCAAATGTTGTAAATTATCAGCTATTAATCCTACAGACATGTCATTTATTTGGCATTGGACCAAAGAAAGTTTTTGCAAGGCGCTCTCGATATCTAAGAGGACATAGTAATTCTGTTCTAAGCAGTACGTATAGTCCAAGATTAATTCAGTTATTGTAGTTGCGAATAGTATCTTGCTTAATTCAGGCATTACGTATTTATCTACCTTGGACTTTATAGTAATGGTATTAATATTTTCGTGATATTTCAGGGCTTGACACATCAATTTCATTACTTTACACGGCAGTTTGCTTCGTTTATCAAAGTCTAACTTCAATAAATCGCCATATTTGTCACGGGTGGCCGTCAGAAGCACAGCGTTTGATACAAGAACATCTTCATCATCCAAATCAGACATAACTGAATCCTTTTTGTCTATGTCATGCCTCGTACTCCTCCTCTTTGGCGTACTTTTAGAAGTAACAGCCTCAACTAAAAAACAATGCTTCATTATGAACAATATTCTAGTATAAATATTAATTGCATGATACCCAAATCAAATTTTGACATGCTAACTACACGATTTTAGAGTTCTCAACACTTCTTGGATTCTTGATCCTACGTAAGTAAGTTCGTACGTTACGTACTTGTAGAAAGTAATCAAAAGTTTTATTGATATCACATCGTCAGGCGGGCTGTGGACACGAAAGAACTAATACACGTTACTTGTGCAGCAGGTTCCATTATCCACCACATAGCGCTTTCGCATCAGGTAAAGTCACTAGCCATAAATTTAATTCTTAAAATTGACTACAACTTTAATAAGATGTCTTTATATGAGAATAACTTAATTCTATCCCCTAATCATTTTCTTCCTGCTCGTGAATATTGCAAGATGTTGTTATTTCACTTACCTAAATCCATCTTTCTGATGATAACTTCCTCATCCACCTCCAACTGTTTGCACGCCCATGGCAGGAATATTTCAAAATCTGCAGGATGTGGTTCATCCGAGGAAGCGCTCATTCTGTATTGTTGCGCCCCCAACTTTACCCCCGGATCGCTCTTTATTTAATAGAACTGTGATAACTGAAGTATGCAAGTTTTGGCAATGGAAATGTACTTCAATCTACAGTATCGTGGCCTTCTGAAATTATATTTTATTCACTTGTTGGTTTATAATATTGTACTGTTGAAACCCACCTTAGTACCTACTACAATTTGTTTGCATCAAGCAAAACGAACATAACTTCAATATCGGGTTTATTTAGTAAAAAATCCCGAGAGCAAGTTTCAGACTACTAGTGACTTTTGTGTGTTGTTTAATGGTTGTTTATTTATTTGTTTTGAACAGTTTTGAATCCCGCCCGACAGTGACAAAGTCTCATAGAGTGTGTCGGACGACTGATTTTTTTTTGTTAGGTTATGACATAACTTTCCGTTTTAGAGTTGGCGCAATTATTTTTTCCAAATATTGCTTTGATTGGAACACCGGACGGGACAAATGGGGACAAAGTGTAGGTAAATAATGAAATTTTCATTATTTTTCTTACTCGGACGATACAAAAAAAAGTTCCTTGCTACCCCGGAAGCCGGTACTGGCAAGGATCCAGCCTAATTCCTTGCCATCAGATATGTTGAAGCGCAGTAATCAGATAAGTTTGTATTTTTTTAAGTTGAACACCCAACAAGTTCTGTGTCTTCCGTGGCATCTGTTGTGTCGGGCTCGATGTCCTCTTGCTGAAAATAGAAAAATATTCTCATAATGTATTCCTATATTTCAAGTATTATTATTATATTGTACTCAGTAGGTACTATGGTATACCAAACTTGTTAAGTCTACATGTTTGAAAACATTTTTCAAGCATGTCAAAACGACATTCGCACAATAACAATTTTTCTATTGTGTTTTCTATCACAAATGATCTGTTTTTACTACTTTTGCAAAGAACAATTTATATTTATAGGTATTTTAATCGTTTCTTATCCTGCGAATTAAATAATGTCAGAGATATCGTTCGATGAAACACCAAGTCCTGAAGACTTCGTAGCCTATTTACCGTATGCGTGCATGCTTCTGAGCGTACCTTACAATGTGATTGTACGGAGAGTTGTATGTGAGTACCTGTCTATTTAGTTTCCCGGAACCCCCTTGACCCTGAATTCTCACTGAATTCTAGCTAATAAACGAATGACCCCTCCAACCAATCCCGTCCTGAAAAAATTTGTACTGCATGGTGTGATATTAAGACCATCACCTGACCAGCACCTGACATTTTAATGTATTGAGTGGTACTTTTTCAGTGGAAAGGGGACACACATCCACGCAAATATTCTCATATTTAAGAAAACCTTACCCCCGGACCGAAAATTCACTTTATGACAATGTTTCAATAACATTACGGTTTTATGAATTGTATGCAAATATGTCCTGTACAATTTCATTCATATTCACATGAAGGTGTAATCACACAATCTTAAAAATGTTTACCGGATACCCAGTAAAAATATTTCATTATCATTTCATTAAAAACATTCGTGTATTGTATCAAAAAACCCAAACTCACACAGAAAATTCCTTAGGTATTTTTACTTATAATGAGGGTCATATGAATATAGGCACATACGAGTCTAAATAAATTAAACTGATCAGAATAATTATCATGTCCGTCCCGAAAAATGTTTACTGGGTATTACATTGAAATAATTTTCTTGTCCTAACAGGCGAACCATCTCATACTCCCACTGACAAGAGAGGAAAAAGTACTCGTGCAAGAGGCGAATCAGGGAAAGAACTTGACTCCAGAATTCAAGATTCCAAAAACAGCAGCTCCTGTGAAGTGATCTTCCCCGATACAGTATTACTGGTAGCAGTGTATGACAGAAATGACAAACTGGTCCAGTTACAATTTGATAGACGGTGTCAAGTACCAAGATCAGTTTTGAGAATCATCAACCTGATCATACCTTTCCACCGCAGTATACAAGCCATAACAATATCACATAGTATCGAAAGCAACGTTGTCCTTGAATTAGCACAACTTCTTAAACTTACTAATATATCAGAGATTTCTCTAGACTACTCGCATGTTCCAGAACTCAACTATTATTTACTATTAGATGAAATTACTAATTTGAGAATTCTGTCTCTAGCTAGATGCAAAATTAACGATACAGCGGTAAAACTAATATGTATAAGATTAATACATCCTCAGCCAGGATCGCGAACATTGCAGAGTCTGAATCTCACAATGAATTCCATCTCGGATATTGGAGCCGAGTACATCGCTACAATGCTGAGAACAAACCGTAAAATCGCTTATTTGAACCTATCAGGAAATATCATAACTGATAAAGGTGCTAGAGTAATCTTGGCTTCCTTTTTAGAATTCCCTCTGACCGCCGAAGAAATCATCGCGAAAAGATACAGACGCCTGGAATACTTAAAGGAAAAAAAAGCTTTATACGAGAAGCAAAAGCTAATCAAAGAAACTAAAGATAGGAGACCAACAACAGGAAGTGCAAAGAAAGGAAAAATTAATGCCAAGGACAACGCAGACAATCTAGAAGATATTGTGGAATCTTTACTGAATGAACGTATGGGACTTGTTAAAGATCCATACAAAAAAAAGGAAACTGTTACAAAAAACGAACACATTAGTTGTCTAGGCAACAACACATTGGTATATTTAAATATTTCTTACAACAACTTGACTTACGTAACTCTGGACAAAGTTTTGGAAGTATTCAAATACCAAAGGCGAATGTCCAGAAGCCCTTTCGGTCTTGTAAAGATTGTGCTAGAGGGAAATTACATACCTTATGATTCTCAGGAAATGAGGGAAATAGACTCAATGCTCGATGCCTCTGTTGGGTCTGCTGGCAAAAGAAGACCGTCCGCGCAATCGCGAAAAAAGCTGGCCAAATAAATATCTTTATATGCACCGCCACCAAGTGACTCCATATCAAAGCTGATGTAAATCGCATGAATCGAAATAAATGTACACGGCTTATTTTTTATATTGACACAGCTTTGTAGGTAAGTAATTTATATTTTGCCGTATTAGTGTAAGGCACTCATACGACAAGATGATTTTAGAATATTTTTGCTTATACTTTGCGAAAAGTTACATATTATATTCCTAAATGTATATTTCTATAATTAAACATAATATTTTGTTTAACAATTTAAGTTATTTTTAAATAAATTATGTATTTACTTAAAACCTCTTTTGTATAGTATTTAGAAATAATGCTATAGGCATCGGGTTCCATTTTATTTTGTATTCCAACGGCAAGAGCAAATCTTTTCGATTCTCTGAAAAGAGGTAAAATTTATTTCTTTTTGTTTGTCGAGATTTTTGAGGTATTTACTTACTTCACGTAATGTCACAAGTCAAACAGCATACATACAACGACTTATTTATTTAATAAGAAACACAAAAATCGTCTTTATATTTGACACATCAGTAATTTTGAAGTCTGTATTCTGAACATATTTAATTCAAAATCTCGAAAACAAACGAGTATCATTTGGCGGTTTTCTGGTAAAGGTTACCTAGCTAAATAAAAAAACATTAAGAATCCATTCCGTCCGCGCTACCGCATCGTGGTGATCTGGTTTCCTTTAAGGTATTAACACGCGTGCTCGTTACAGCGTCTTGCTATTAAGGTGATTCTCATAATCGCTCCTATGATTTTTCGAGTCAAAGCTTTGTCAATTCATAGCGGTTGTGTTGTGTTGTAATTTACGGGAATATCTCTAAAAGCATTCCTCAGTATCAAAAGTGAACAAGTTCCCAGTTGTTCTAAAAAACATTACGTTTCTTAACAACATTGGGTGCTCGTCCTGTTCTACCTCTAGGTAAAGTGGCAGAGAAAACCATTTAACAAATTGGGACAAAACCGAGTGAGCGTGAACTTGAAAACATAGTGGATTTATTCCTTTACCTTTGGCATAAACAATATTGTTATGTAACAGGACTCTTATTTTTATATAAGTGCTAAGTAATATGTATATCCATTTATTATACTTCTACCTGTTATTGCTGCCGTAACAAATGACTTGGCCAGTTTCTGTATGGACGCCTGCCTTGACAATGTACAACTATTGTGTTTAGCGGACAGTCTGGATTGCCTTATTTCGTTTATATTTCACGTCTAGAACTTTTAATTTTTTTTCAATATTCAAAATAAAATGCCATATCTTACGTCAATAGCAAAGTTTTTTCCATTCAACATAACAAGGCGTTTGAGCACAAATATCATTTTGGTGACTTATTTGGTGATAAGATGTATATTAAATCCTTGGAGGAATTATTCATAAATGCTACGAATTAGTTTTAATTACCTGCATATCAATGAAATGGCTTATTGTGTCAAATTCTGGGTACACTTCAATATTAAATATTCCATTTGCTCTAATGTGTTCCCCATAATGAGAACGGGCTTGTTGAACCTGATAGGGCCCTAATGCCAGTAGTATTAACTGGTTGGCTGTGTGGAATGCACGTAATATTGCTATGTTGTAGTTTTAAGGCACTTTTCCTACTTCTGATGACTATATCGTGAATACACGTTTCGTCACCTATCTGGTTCCGTCAACGTCACATATTTTAATTAATTCGTCCATCATCCCGATTCGTTTATGTAATGAGTAACTAATGTTTTAGTTATAGATACCAACTAGAAATTCCACATACTAGAAATATTTTAGGTTACCTAGATTGAATACTTAAATCGATTGTTAACAATCCCGCTAAGATAGTGAGCAGAAGTTCAGGCAAAGAAGATATAAGATACCTCCCTAGTCTCTGTGTAGCTACACTACAATTGATGCATCTCATGATGTTTCAAATCTTTGGCAGTAGGAAAAATATCAGTCCAAATAGGATAGCAAGGTAACTGGGAAATCAGCACAATCGTAGAACGTCCAGTAATTACGCAAAAGTACAATGGGAAAAAGCGCGAGAGTCAATATTATCTGCAATTTCTATTGCTGTTGTTGAGATCACAGAACACTTTGTAAACAAAAATGTCAAATCAGAAACTATTAATTTTCTTTAATAAAAAAGTCTCTGAAGTTCTACCAAAAAATGCTATACGTGACAAATATTGTCTGATTTTATAAATATGATTCGTAATAGTCAGTTTCTTTCTTATACATGCTTGAGGCAGAAATTGGTCATATCCGAACGTAAGAAAAAGGTCCGAAGGGGTGAATCATATGACATACCTTATTTAATTATTTACTAATTTCTAATGACATAACAATTATAATATCTTTATTTATTTTACACCTCACAGCATGTCACGGGTACTGATGTAAGATCAGCGCTGGGAACGCTGTGCGTATCCACATTATTCCCAGCACATGCTGAATCAGAGCCCTTTTGCATTTGCCACGTCCAACTCGTCTATCTTCTATCTATTTTTTATTTTGTATGTCATTTGTTTTTGATGTGTTGCTTCTTCTCTTGTAACGTAACTTTTGTGTATGTGACAAATGCGAATAAATAAATAAATCATATAATTATAATATCGCTGCTAAGCTTTACATTATAGTTCTATGGGGTGAAAAGAAGCACTGCGGGCTACATTACGCGAATTGAGAAGGTTCTTCACACGGCACTCCTAGAAGCCGAAGCCCTCTTTATCAGCCGATCGCTGATACCGCTATCGTCAGAGTATAGCAATCTCACTCAGCGCGTCCACTATAACTATAAGGTTAACAACATTTCGTTATGACGTCATTTATAAGCATGCTGTGCTAGAGGCACAGCGCTCCAGGAAAAAATTGACAAGGCATATAAGGCGCTGCGATTTGTCGAAACAGGCTGAGTCGTGACATAACAGCCATTCAAAGTGCGTAATTGTTCTATGTCGTGTCTTACTTGACGCGCGTGCTGAGCCTGCTGACCAATGAAGGGAAGGATGGAGCAACTTCCGTCCATGTTTTACCTGTGCGCGGAGTGCTATCAGTGACCTGATCTAGTCGCTCAGTTGCGATCTGAAAATGTTAATGGGAATAGCCTTCACGGGCTCCAAATGCCAGGTGGATAGTCGGATTACTAGATTAAATGGGTTACTAAAGTGAAAACGAGTAACACCGTGGGTGCACTTAGTGTTTAAATAATAAAGAGTAGGTATGTATTTTTCTAGGTTTTCTAGTTTCTAATGGGGATTGTTTTTTGACGCATTTCTGACAGATTTTCGGGCTTAGAACTGTCATTACTGTCATACTTTCCAAACAAAGTTTGACAATAATGACAGTTCTTAGACCAAAAATCTGTCAGAAAAATGTCAAAGAAAATTCTCAATTCCTTCATAATTAGTAATTATAGACAAGTAACAAGTTCAATGTGCACATGAATCTTTATAGTTGTGATAGTCATGACGAATGTAATGCACGAACCGTAATAGGGATATTGATCCGGCTCCGCGCAGTTGTTTTTTATTCCAGTTAACTATTTTATTTCCACTTTCTGGGACACCATCCAAGCGTCGATGCAAAAATAGTGCTCTTATCGGGTTCGCCAAGGTGGTTGTTGTAGCCTTCTGATGTAAATGCGTATTGTTTCCTTAGAATATTGAATTATTGTTGAGGAAGTGCTATGAAAAAATGATGGATATTTTTGATTTCTTCAAAAATAAGTAAAAACACCTAGAATTTTACTTGAGACACACAGACAAAAAGGTAGATTTTACACTGAAAACCAGAATCGGCTACGAAAATATTATGCAACCCCACTTACAAAGTTTGGTTTATATCGCATTATAGCAGGATTTGGCTCCTCAAGATCTTGCAAGAAAATTATACCCCCCTCAGCTAAACTATGTAAACTCATAATGCTATGCATCTGAGAGGCGAGTAATGAGAAACGCGGTAAAACTGATTACACTGGATCCAAGATGGCGCCACTTTGAAACATTTCTTAGCGGGAAAAGCGGAGGCGGAGCGACGTTGTGGATGAGCACATTTAGAATTTCCAACAACGAATAAAGAGAGGAGCTTAGTTTTCGACTTCTATTGTATTGAACATTTCACAATAATTTAACTATCAATCAATATTACTGTAGCTCTAATTTCTAATCGGTAGATATTAAACTGGGTAGGTACAAGGAGCTCTGTTGTCATCTTTTGCTAAGCAATCACATAATTAAGAGTGGTTTGATTGTTGTGTGTATTACCAGCCCTTTTTTTATTGGGTTAAAGAATGAAGGTTACTTTTTCTGTCACTGTCTTTCAAAGTTAATAATCTGGACAGCAATACGCAATAGCGTATGATAAGGAAAAAAAATAAAAAAACATATTCAATCACATAACACTAGGTACAACTATATCTAGGTAAGGTATATTGCTCGTTTGAAGTATCAATTATTTCTCCACGTACTGCTTCATTTTCTTTCAAGGACGGATAAATGCCAAACCGCACTAATATTAGTTAGCAGGGTAGCAAAAAACGAAAAAAACGCAGTATAGGCTCTTTTCTCTCAAAAGAGTCCATTCCACAACAGCGTCAAGAAACGAAATTATAATATCCTCTGTAGATTTTCGTGAGGAGACGCGGTAGGGGGGCGTTTCAGAGTGGGGGGAGTGGGGTGGAGGGGCGCCTCCCGCCATTTATTATGGAAAATGTAAGGCGAAAACATCGCCTACTAGGTATACCCGCCGCCGGGCATACTTATACGTATAATAGGCGCCGAATTTTATAATAATTAAAAAAAGTGAAGATGTAATTATTTTGAAGTCATGATCACTTTCAAACGAATTTAAGTTGTCGGGTAGATTTTTCTTCGCCTAAAATTAGAACAACATTAAAACTGAATTGCTATTTTTTCTATGGTTTCTATTAGGTGTCCTAATGCTCAAAAACACCCGCCTAAACCATAAATAGGTTCCCCTATTACTGACAACCACTGTAGGTAGGAACCAAATTAGAATACTTAGAGTGGCCTATCATCGTGAATGTTAAACAAGTGAAAATATTACTACACACTCTAGTGTTGAGGGACACTCGATTGATTGACGTTTGTACAGACAACAAGGAAGACAAGCTGGTTGTGCCATAAAAATAGCCTAGAGTATTTTCTTAACCTGAAGGCATTTAGCTAGTGTAGCCGACTGTACTAAATCCAATCTCGAGCACAGAATCTTTATAGTTGACGGAGCGTCACCAGCAGAATACAGAAACGTTTCGCATTGAACCAGCAGCGCTCCACGACACGACCCCAATCTAACTTGTTTATATAACTTCTAAGAGATGGCGCTGAACGACGTTCACGGACGCGGGTAGATGTCGAAATGAGACAAGCGTAATAAAAAGGAATTTTAGTCTCTTTAGACCTTTCAGATTCTTGTGAAAGTAGAATAATGTAACCTACTAGAAATAAAGCACTATGTTAATTTGTGGAACCTGCCAAAAACTCTCAAATTGAAATTTTGTTCAAATGCACCATATATATACATTGACACTTTAACGCTCTTAATATGAAAGGCATTGAGTTTAATGCACAAAAATACATTTCCAGGCGTTTCTTTTCTTAGCTAGTGAGTCATAAACATACATACACAGGTGTACCTAAAAGAAAATTTAAATATAGAAGAATATTGAAATTGAGAAAGAATAAACTTCGTGAGGATTACATAATTACGTACTAATATATCCAGCCTGTAAATGCCCACAAAAAAAAAGCTACAAAAAAATAGACTTAGTAATTTTGAAATTGGAATCGGCTAACACAACACGCTCCAGATTCAGAATCTAGTGAATTCTATGTAGATAGAACGTCAACGCTGCACGTTCGTCTTGCTGCAAAGCGTGGGCCTAGCGGCGTAGATCTTGGCATTTCCCTGCTTACTTGACTACTGTATTCTGACCTACGCCGCCGTACTGTAGTAAAGTCAACCGGCTCACTATAAGTTGGATGTGCTAATACCGTCAGCGAGGGAGCCCTCTGACGCAAGCTCCATTTTCAAACTTGTAGTACTTATTTATGTGACGTCAGCTAATCAAAACCAACTTCTGAATTCTGCGGGCGCGAGAGGGATTTTAGTGCTAGATTTTATCTCCTATAATTTTACAGTGCCTAAACCACTGCTTAAGTATTTTCTATCTGATCTATATCTACCTTGGAAATCTTCGGGTTCTGGTGTCTGGGTGTTTCTACCAGTCGCACTTTTGTCCGCTTTTTGGCAGAATGTCGAATGTTGGCAGGTATGAAATTTTGTAAAAAAAAAAGTACTTTACTACCACACATTAAAGAATCAAAACGTATTTTTTTAGTTTCTCACAAGCTAGCGATTGCCCACCATCACGTCTGGCAACCACTGATATCTGGTCTACCCTGAAACACGGTTGCTTATTAGGTACCCATTCAACCGCGACTTAAAGACCTATACAATTACAAGCCCGAGGTTGTTACAGGGTGTTCACACGCCTTTATGTATGCGCCTTTGCACATGATGTTACGATACAGCTTTGAATAGCTACCACAAAGTCAAAGGTTTTAACACCGTCTATATAAACATGCACATTAATCTAAGCACATTTCACAATAAACTGGTTTTACTTAGGTAAATATTACGTGGCCATCTATGAAAATGACCTTTCACTCGTAGTCACACAGGATTATCACAACAGCCGCACGAAAAAAAAATTACAAGACATACCAGGCGCTGCAATTGGTTGAATCAAGATAAGTCGCTCGATATGTGACATAGCATCCAATCATAGTGCTTATTTGTTTTATTTCGTGTCTCTTGACACGTCTTGCAGTGTGACAAACAGTACTTTTTTATTGGTTCAAAACGGGTATTAATTACGGCGCAAAATTAAACCAAGACAAGCAGTCAGCTTACCTTCGTTATTTGCTGAACACCCGGTTTAACTATTTAAATAAAAAATAGTACCGACCTTAATGATATTTTTTAACATTTATTACTACTAGGGAATGTACCACTCTTACCATTTACCATTGCTATTTGCAAGGCGTATTCCATAGCGTAACAATGGAAAATGGAAATTTGTGGGATAAACAACATTTTCAGTACAAAATGAATTAAGCATACGCAACCGCAGTCTTACATGAAGTACCTAAATACAACTTGTTGTGTATCAAGTAGATTAAGTGAAGACTTCATTGTTGTCTAAGATACTTATAAAAAACACTTACCCCCTTACCAATAAACTCGTTTTCACTTACACAACGGTTATTACAGGTCTACTTGAACTGGTTAGTCCGTATTTGACATACAATTGACAAGTTAAGTTGAGCTTTGTGTATCTTCGAAATAGCAATTCCGCCATTATTGGTAAGGCCCTTACTGTTTTGTGTGTATTCCCCCTATACCTGGAATATAGGTTACGGTTTTGTTGCCAAACTGTAAACATCACCCTCCGATTGCTCTTCCGGGAATAGCAATATGTATTTACAGCTAAATATCTACAAGTATCGTTCTCAATGCGGTAAACCACTAGGTTGTTACTAATCGAAGTTTAAAAGTCACATCCCGAGGCGTTACAATACAAAGTTCACACTATCCGAGCTCATACCTACACGCATGATACCCATTAAGAAAATTACTACCCCTACCACCGAATCATATAGATATCTCATCCAAAAATCAATAATAAGATCTACACGAGTACCGAAATCTTAAGACATGTCAGTGTTACCCACACTCGCCTTATTATAACAGCATTAGAACACTCCCACCCTAATCTGCGACTTGGTAGCTAACTAAGAGGCAGGTTCAAACAAAGTTGGCGGCGTAAGGCGTCCCATATTGCCGTCTAACATACATAGGTATAACGTCGACTTATTCCCTGGCGCTCAAAACAGTCTCGCGATTCGCGGGTCTCCTTTCCTAACCCCCCACACCTCTCCCCTACGTTTCGGTGGGGAAGTGTCGCCCCCTTTTCCCCGGTTCACCTGAGACGCGAGGGCGTAAGACAGCGCCACTCAAAATTTCCCCTTAATTATTGAAGGCTGTATTAATTAGTTTCCATGTATCTACAGTTGCAACAGCCGAATGGTTCCGCCAGGATAATGTGACATCAGATTGTCTACTGTAATGTATGGGTAAGTGAGTTTACTAAAGCGCTATCGTATATCATTCTGTAAACCGTAGTTAGAACCTTAAAGGATTCCCTTGTAACTGGTTGTAACATGAGTTAGGCTGTAATCTTGGGAAGATTATTTGACGAAATGCCGTGAAAAATCTTTGAAAAGGTTTCTTTTCACAGTGAGTATTTAAAAAAATAAAATAAGAAAAGTTACAACTAACGTATGTATCACACAGATAATTCGATGTCACCCCAAATTACTGATGCAATACAGACAATTGGATGATAATATGTTTTTAGCTATACACCTATACAAGTATATACACCGTCTGTTTACATTTATGAAGGAATGACGTTTTCATTAAAATTATACCTTATTATTGCTTATTCCTGCTAGAGATATCCATAATTACTATTGTTTTAACACTAACAATGTTCAATCATTCGAAAGAATAACCTGAAATACCATGTAATAATATATTGTTATGCTTTGTTTTAATTGTTTATTTGATGTTTGTACCTAGCTACCTATTATTTTTTTACACTTACTAGAATACTGCTATTCATTGTGCTTTCTTATTTATAATGTAACACCATCTACCATGCTGTAACGACCTATAATTAAAGCAGCATCTACACTTCTTTTTTGTCGCCTATTTTATCATATGTAATGTGTATGTCCTTGTTAGTTATCCTTTTAAAAATAAATATTTAAAAAAACATTGTTCATATGTATGCATTGTATCAAAGCTTTAAGGAAACTTCAGTAGGTCACTGCCCTTAGTATTTTGGTTACCCGTCCTAATAATAGAGTTATTGCTTAGATCCTTTTTAGATGTACTCGCACCGTAGGCTAACGAAGTTCCTGTGTTTTGTGGGTGAGTAGATATGTAGGTACCTGTGTTTAGTAAATACTAGTTACCTATACGTATGTGTCAATCCGTGGAGATTACTGCCTACCTTGTTGTAAAAGCCAGTGCACGCCACTGCAGTGGGTATAGTACTAATACATATTTATTATAATACTGTACTAGCTGTACCGCGCGGTATTACTCGCTTTATTTTCGTTCCTCGTCAAGTAGCTTTTATTCGTTACAAATATCCATCCATACAATTCTTTCCTCTTTATAATATTATAACAAATAATGTTAATTTCGACCAAATTTGATTACCATGAAAACGGTTCTAGTGAGTTAATCTTAAAAGATAGGCACATACTGTTCTGGACATTTTTTCTGATCATTTCAAGAGGAATAATTCTTTCATACATATATTTTTGGTATCTTGAACGGTTTTCGCAGCACACGCAAAGGAAGCCCTCAAGGTTGAATAATTTTCCCCGTTTTTTTTTTTCATTTTTTCTTCGCTCCTAATAGTTGCAGCGTGATATTATATAGCCCAAAGCCTTTCTCGATAAATGGCCTATTCAACACAATATTTTTTTCAATTCGAACCAGTAGTTCCAGAGATTAGTGCGTTCAAATGAACAAACGAACTCTTCAGCTTTATAATATTAGTATAGCTTATGATAAATAAACCGACGAATAGATGGAGACAATTTACAACCGGAATACCTAGAAATCTGCAAACTTTACTGTTACATAAGTACGCTGTAATCATTAACAATAGTTATGTTATTGTTGTAAAATTTTATCTGAGCTCAGAGATTCAGAAATCTCTTCGTAGTAACGGATCTTGATTGAATGGTATATGGGTAAAATAGTTGGTTAATACCAATATAACTACATACAAGTTTACAATACAATATAACTTTGTGCGATTTCGACTGTACATTTTACTACGATGACGTATTGGATATTACTATGGGGAAAATTATATTGTCTACATTAAAAATAATCTATACAAAGTTTAAAACAAAGTCACCTCTCGCTGTCAGCTGTCATTTATGCGCAGATAGATCTTTGAAACTGTGCAGCGAATTTTGATACGGTTTTCTTTAGTAGACAGAGTTTTTCTTGAGGAAAGTTTGTGTATATAAAATATGCATACAATAGCAGAGAAACACTGTTAATAATGTATATTGGCAAAACAACATTTGTGCCAGATCAGCTAGGAATGTATGTAATCCCGACCGAGGCTGTTTTTTTTCTGTTTCTTCTATTGGCGGTAAAACTTTTGAATATGCAAAAAAAAATACGAAATCACTCCAGCCTTTATGGCGCGATGTCGTGACAAAGGAAAATAGAGATTCATTTTATGTACTGAAGATTTCTTGACTCTCATGCCCATCATAGGTACCTCAGCACAAATAAGTCTTCAAAATTTTTTTATGTGCAAGAAAATGGAACAGTGTAAACCGTCCCTTATTGTCATAAAACCATCGTTATCGTTTAGTACCTTGCTGATGTATGCTGGCGCACTTAAATTTCAGTCGTGACAGTAACTAGAAGATACTACCAATCTAATCACTTTGAAACTTGTATAAAACGCCTTTGTCGTAGTGTTTATAGATACTTTGCGTGATTATAGTTTAAAAGTTATTTTAATTCATTTTCGGTTATAATTATTCTCAAAATTAGTATTAACATTGTATGATAACACTTCATTTATTCTACGTATGTAACTTCATTGTGTACTGATTATTTGTACACACATCAAAAGTGTCTAGGGATCGTACATTTTAGAAGATTTCAATAAAGAATATATTTTACAAAAATATTCATAATTTATTCAAAATGTGGTGCTAAGTCATTGATACAGGCATGGGGAATTCATGGGTAGGAGACCATTCCAGAAGATTAGATTTGATTTAAATAAATTAGATTTTTAGAGCTAAAAATGTTCTTAGTCCCTAGACACTTTTTATGTGTGTACTTATCAGTGTATAGGGTGTGCATATAGGCAAAAAGACACTGCCTACTTTAGTATTTTGGTTACCCGACCTAATAATACAGTTATTGCTAAAATTGTTTTGTTGTACTCAAGACATAGGCTAACGAAGGTCCTGTGTTTTGTGGGTGAGTAGATAGGTAGGTTCGTATATTTCGTAAAGACAATTTACCTATACATAGTTGTCAATCCTTGGGGATTACTGCCTACCTTGTCGTAAAAGCCAGTGCACGCTACTGGTACTTATAATTACTGTGAATTTTGGCATTGCACACAAAATATACGGGCTCAATACTTGACATAAGTAATTAATAAGTGTGTACAAGCACGTGCAAATACATGTATGCACTTAGAAACATTTCAAAGCCATTGTCTTATAAAGCATTGATAGGAATGTTATGGTTTTACGAATATGGTTTTCTAGGTTCCTTACTATGATGAAATACACACAATCAAAAGTGTCTAGGGATCAAGTACATTTTAAAAGATTGCAAATCAATAATATATTTTACAAAAACTGAATTCATTTATAATTTATTCAAAATGTGGTGATATGTCATTGATGCAGGCATGGGGCGTAGGAGACCAATCCAGAAGATTAGATTTGATTTAAATAAATTAGATTTTTTTTAAAGCTAAAAAAGCTCTTGATACCTAGACAGTTTTGTTGTGTGTAGGTGCTGTATCAAAGTGGCAGTCGTTTTTTTAAGAGAAAATGGATATGAAATGTTACTAAGTCTATAGATGTTTTTGCACGTGACTGTACGCCCATGATGCAATTTACCTGATGCGGATTGTACATAGGTAACCGCAGCTCCTGTCCGCCGCTCCTCTCCCCTAACGCACTGGAATAACCGCAAAAGAAGATATAAACTTAGCTACTATAATAATTTTAACAGCGCCTTGTTAATCTTGGGGGTCTCGGGTGGGCTGAAGTCGCGATGCTGGGGCCGGGGGTGGTCTGTTCGGCTGGTGTAAGGGTGGGTGGCACCTTAAAGAAAACCTTATGCCTCCGCCGCCACCGCACCGACGAGGGAGAGAAGGTAGTACGTATAAAATTACATAAATTTAATTAAATCGAGGCGAAAGCCATCTTCTCAGACGCTTATGGAAATTGATTCTGTTTTCTTGGTATAATTAAAATTTATTGAAATCTTAATTGACGCCCCGGGAAACTTGCTGCTGTGATTAGGTTGTGGTGAGCGTGGAATTATTGCCAATAATATTGTTTGACGCTCGCTGTTATAGTTTATAGATAGGTATTCGAGTGAAGGAATCTTATGCGCGTTTTTGGTTTGTTGTACGAATTACTTACCTATATAATGAACACACGCGGGATTAATCCCAAAGCGGGGTAGGCAGAGACACCTAAAGCAAATGCCCACGGTATGCCAAAGCGTATTTAACTCTACGAGACAGGGGTTGAGCCCATCGCTGTTATAGGGTTCACAAACCTTGTGGTGTGCGGGTTTCATCAAGATGTTGTCCTTCACCGTACGAGCGTTGCGTTGCGTACATAGGCTCTGAAATCTATAATTTGTACACGTCCAGTAGCCGGATTCGAACCCGCGATCTGCCGGTTACAAATCCAGAATCCGACCAACTGGACCACAGACTTACCGAGTATTGCCACAGAATAAATAACAATACTGTTAGTCAGGGTAGCTCAGAATCCGAATTGGAATAATTTTATTGTGCAACATCGGTATAAAGTGATACAGTTTCACAATGAGCCGTCTTATGTGACATACAATAATGGAGTGAATGATATAACAAAACAAACAACAATACATATACATTTTTTTAAACTATACATTATAACCATTGGGCGTGCACTGGCTTCTTCGACAAGGTAGACAGTAAAAGTAATCCCCAAGTATTGACACCTGTGTAGACCAGTAGATACTCACCCACAAAACACAGGACCTTAGTTAGCCTATGTCGTGAGTACAACATAAAAGGTTCTAGCAATAACTCGGATACCCAACCTAATAGGTCGGGTATCCAAAATACTAAGGTAGGTAGGCAGTTTCTTTTTGCCTATATGGTGTGCCCGCCACTGCATTATACATAGTCAAATGTATATAAATAAATAAAAAATAAATACACTTCACGCCTTTTAATCCCAAAATGGGGTAGGCATTTGCTCTAAAGCAAATCAAATTTATTTTTTAACAATAGCTGTTTTTTTCGTTAGATTAGGATTAGAACGAAAGTAACCGTGAGCGACGGTGTCCAGAAACCTTTTAATACGCAAGTGTCATTATTTTATATATCAGTAATTACTTTCTTTTCTATTTACCTAATGTGCTCCATCGTATGCAGGATGGTTGTCTAACTTTTGTATTTTTGCAATAAAATTATTGATACTTAATTATATGAAGCAGTAAATACCTTTTGTACACAACCGCAAATCTGCATGAAAAAATGTAGTTTCTTTTTTTCAATGCAATACTGTTTTTACATTAGAAGGTATGGAT
>SJJU01005696.1:0-15604 GCA_012932125.1 Conopomorpha cramerella | reverse complement strand
ACGGATTTTTGAATCTTCAAACAAAAATGCGATGTTCAAAGTCTATTATTCCGCCGGATGCGGCCGGCTCCGTCGGTATTCCGCGGCACGACGCATGCGGTCGCCGTCCTCGATGTAAAATAGACTTTGAATATCGTATATAAGATACATTTTTGTTTAAAGATTCAAAAATCCGGTGCCGTGCCGTCCGGTCAGTGGAAATACCCCTTTACTGTTGGTGATCCAAATAAATAAATAAATGTGTGTGGCTAAGTTACCGGCTTGGTAGCTCATGGCGACGGCCATCCTCTCCATGAAGAAGTGCTCGAACTCCTGCGTCAGCGGATTCAGCAGCAACTCGGCCAGCTCGTCCGGAGACATCATGGGGAACCTGCACGTGTTTTACTTGTCAATACTTGTCTAGACAACTATATATCCCATAGAAGAAAAAGGACCCAATACGAAACATGACGATTTTGTAATTTATACACTTCACTTCACGCCTTTTAATCCCAATAGCGGGGTAGGCAGAGGCACTTGCTAAGCAAGTGTTCACCACGGTTCACCAAGCGTATTTTAACCCAACGTGACAGGGGGTGAGCCCATCACCGTTATACCCTACGTCCTCAGTGAACAAGTTGATACGATGCGGTCCGATGCGATGTCCACACGAACGCACGCTGTCAATTTCAAATCTTCGTAATCAATACAAGTGTCCTACGTCTTTCCGACTGACATTCGTACGAATAGATGCGTTGCGGAAATGTCAATCTAGCTTGCGATTTCCGGACGAATTTTGACATTTCGCATGTAAACATGGCTGCTGCTGCCATGTATGTGGAATTATTAATAAACACAGTCAAAGAAAGGAGATTATTATGGGATAAACGTAATAAATCATACTCAAATCGTTTATTATCGCACCGGGGATGGGTAAATATTTAAGATATTAATTTTCTGATAAAAAAAAATACGACGGAGCTTTGACATGTTTACGCGTTGGACGCAGATAACTATTGCACGCAGGACACTCCATCCGATCCGTACCGGATCGCAGTAAATCCGCAACGCATCGCATCAATTTGTTCACTGAGGACGTAGCGATAGGGTTCACACACCTTGTGGTGTGCGGGTTTCATCACGATGTTGTCCTTCTCCGTACAAGCGTTGCGTTGCGTACATAAGCTCTGAAAAAGAGTCCCATTGGTACACGTCCAGTAGCCGACTCGAACCCGTGACCTCTCGGTTACAAGTCAAGTATCCGACCAACTGCTAGTTTTTTGGAGTTTGAAAATTCCCCATTAACACACTGAAATAACATAAAACCTACTCATATTATATACAAGACGTAAATAAAATAAGAGCCAACCAAACCAAAGGTTGGTTATATCTGGTACGTCACATTGACATTAATGACAGTGACAGTGTCACATCGTTGGTAGTTTTTTTGGAACCTACAGTCTTTTTCACCAATGATGAATCCGGTGACGTTTCCTACATTCCAGTGAATGCGTTTTTTCAGTAGGCATTATCAAACGCATATATTTATAATTACGTTTGAAAATCAATAAATAAATCACATAGTACGATATTATTGTTGTAATAAACAAAGCAAATATTATTTAGTAATTTATACTGCTTTTAATCAGTTTTCCTAGACAAAAAGAACAAATTCGATAATGTCAGTTTGCATGAAAAGAAACGTTCCGACCGAGAGATGCCCTTCCTTGAAATCGTATTCGAATCAGCCATCTTGAAAATCGGTTATTACTCGACTAGTAAAATGTAAAACCTTCGTCTTTAAACTCTGAAATCGATTTACGTTCCTATGAAATAAAAAAATCTATTAGTTCCGAATATCGATTTTATTCTCGTAGATCCATCACTACACGCGAAAATTTGATAGACTTCAGCGAATTCATCATTGGTGAACATACATACATACACTTCACGCCTGTCTCCCAGAGGTGTAGGCAGAGACTTCAGATCTCCATTTGTCACGATCCTGACATACCCCTTTCGCTTCATCTACATTCATACACCTTTTCATACATGACCTCCGGTTTCGAGTACTTTTCACGCCAACTTCGGTCAGGACATCACCAATCTGGTCTTTATATGTCCTTCTGGGGCGACCTCTACTCACCCCGCCCATTACATCACCCATATAAATCTCTTTCGTCAATCGACTTTCATCCATTCTCTCCATATGCCCAATGGTGAAAAAGACTATAATTATAAATCTGAAGGAAGACGTAGTGACCAAGATTGAAAAGGGCATGCTTCGGTGGTTTGGCCATATGGAGAGAATGGATGAAAGTCGATTGACGAAAGAGATTTATATGGGTGATGTAATGGGTCGGGTGAGTAGAGGTCGCCCCAGAAGGACATATACAGACCAGATTGGTGATGTCCTGGCCGAAGGTGGCGTGAAAAAGTACTCGAAACCGGAGGTCATGTATGAAAAGATGTATGAATGTAGATGAAGCGAAAGGGGTATGTCAGGACTGTGACAAATGGAGATCTGTAGTCTCTGCCTACCCCTCTGGGAGACAGGCGTGAAGTGTATGTATGTATGTATAAATCTGAGTATAGTGTGTTATACTGACCGCACGTGAGAGAAGACAGTGCGCACGAGAACATTCCAGTAGGCGTCGTGCTGCGCCGCGTCCAACTGAGCGCGCTGCGCCGCCAGCCAGCGGGACACCAGCCTGATGGTACACACTTACCCCTCCATCATCGTTACATACTATAGTAAACTATTACGTACATATATCCCTAAAATTGCACTACCGACATTTTTAATTGGAACCATCGATATGTCAAATTAAAATACTGATTGAAGCCGGTTTTTTTTTTCTTAAAGAATAAAATAACTGTTACTGTTGTTAACAGCAAGCTGATGTGGCAGTGGGCCGGCCATATTAGCCGTAGAACCGATGATCGTTGGGGAAAACGAGTTCTCGAGTGGAGACCGCGTCTCGGCAAACGGAGTGTAGGACGCCCTCAGGCAAGGTGGACTGATGATATACGCAAGATGGCTGGCAGAAGCTGGATGCGAGAAGCCGAAAACAGATCACAGTGGCGTGCAATTGGAGAGGCCTATGTCCAGCAGTGGACAGGTATGGGCTGATGATGATGATGAATAAGTGAATTCTGACACATTGAGAACGACCATGAAAAACATGGAATATTTTTAGAACGGAAATAATTAACCTTAAAATGTATGCCGGTGGCAGCATTGAACGTTCTATTCCATTGTGTTTCTTTTTCATCAATAAACTAGTGCTGTGATTTTTTTGTTGATTTATCAAGTTGAATCGTTTCGATTTTGGAGTACGTGTCGAATTGAATCGAATGTAAGTGTGGTAGAATAAAAATGAATGTTTTGCACATGTATAAAGTTATACATATATAACATTCAGTCCATTTTGATGAATTAATGTTTTTACGGTATTACCTTAGCCTATCACGGTCGCCGTTGGGAGATAAAACATATGTATGACGACTTCAATCGAGACACATCGATTCTCACGCATTCTAATATTTTCAATACAACACTATCACCCACGTCAGTCGACCTGTCAGAATTCACTTATTAGATGAGCCCAACTATACACACATCAAATCATCCTATCTAAATATTCTGCACGACACTAAAGAGCTGATAAGTAAGACAAGTACATGGTTTTTAAACGAGACAAAGTTGTAGGGAATGTAGAGCTAATACTAGCAAAGATACACACATCAAAAGTGTCTAGGGATCAAGTACATTTTAGAAGATTGCAATCAAGAATATAGTTTACAAAAACTGAATTCATTCATAGTTTATTCAAAATGTGGTTATAAGTCATTGATACAGGCATGGGGAATTAGGTAGGAGACCAATCCAGAAGATTAGATTTGATTTAAATAAATTAGATTTATTTTTTAGAGCTAAAAATGTTCTTGATCCCTAGACACTTCTGATGTGTGTAAGTTAGTGTATGGGTAGCCTCTTCAATTGCACGCCACTGTGATCTGTTTCCGGCTTCTCGCATCCAGCCTCGGCTAGCTATCTTGCGCTTATCATCAGTCCGCCTTACCTGAGAGACTCCTACACGGCGCCAAACACTATCAGCTGATCTAGTTTGTACCGGGAGGTCGGAATTAATGAGACCGCGTCTCGGCAAACGGAGTGTAGGACGCCTCAGGCAAGGTGGACCGATGATATGCGCAAGATGGCTGGCAGAAGCCGAAAACAGATCACAGCGACGTGCGATTGGAGAGGCCTATGTACAGCCGTGGACAAGTATGAACTGATGATGATGACGGGCCCGTTGGTGTAGTGGTCAGCATGTCTGCCTCTGCTCCGTAGGGTCGTGGGTTCGATTCTCACCGCTGACAGGTGCTTAGGTGATGAGCTTTTAAGCACTTGTTGGATGTGTCTGGGTGTTTTATTTATATAAGTATAGATTTAAATAAAAAGTATACATATCTCGTTGTCTGATTTCCATAACACAAGTGCTTCAGCTACTTAACATGGGATGAAGGCAATGTGTCTGTTGTTGTAAAATATTTATTAAATTAATTAATTAAATTAATACACTTCACGCCTTTAATCCCAAAGAGGGGTAGGCAGAGGCACTTGCTAAAGCAAGTACCTACCCACGGTTCACCAAGCGTATTTAACCCAACGTGACAGGGGGTGAGCCCATCGCCGTTATAGGGTTCACACACCTGGTGGTGTGCGGGTTTCATCACGATGTTGTCCTTCACCGCACGAGCGTTGCGTTGCGTACATGGGCTCTGAAAAAGAGTCCCATTGGTACACGTCCAGTTGCCGGACTCGAACCCGAGACCTCCCGGTTACAAGTCAAGTATCCGACCAACTGGACCACAGACGCTTTAATAAGTAAATATATCTCGTTGTCTGATTACCATAACACAAGTGCTTCAGCTACTTAACATGGGATGAAGGCAATGTGTGTGTGTTGTTGTAAAATATTTATTTATTCATTATTTATTTATGATGATGATATGTGTATGGGTACCTATGTATGTGAATAAGTACCTACTGAACAAGTGTGCTCCATCGTAGACCACATCGCTGCTTAACATCAGGCGGGATGGTGGTCAAACGCTTGTTCATAGTGATTAAAAAAAAGTCATCATTGAATACGTAGTATACAATTAGTATTACGTAGTATTTTCAGAGCTAAAAATGTTTTTGTTGTAAAATATTGTGTGTGGTGTTGTAAAATATTGTGTGTGGTGTTGTAAAATATTGTGTGTGGTGTTGTAAAATATTGTGTGTGGTGTTGTAAAATATTGTGTGTGGTGTTGTAAAATATTTATTTATTTATGATGATGACGAGTGTATGGGTGGTCCATGAACACTGACCGGTAGAGCGAGGTCTCGTTGTGCAGCACGAGGTCTGAATGCTGCAGCAGCGCGAGGGCGGCGCCGACGTCGAGCTCCGCGAGCGCCGCGTGCGCCCACACTCGCTCCACATTCCACTTCACGAACTTCTGACACGCCTGCACGTTTCAATGGAGGAAAGTCAAGTCAACAACGCAACAACATTACAAGCATCAACCGTTTTTTTTTAAAGTGCAATCCTAACAGGCAGTTGTTTTAAAAATTATAATCGTTTTTTTAGCGCGGGCGGCAAAATGCTCATAGCGCGACCACTCTGGAAACGAACGCGCGCTGACATGATGTTAAATGTTTAAAACAACTGAATAGAAATTCTCGATACGAAAATACTATCAACAAAATGCCGGTATCATTCCAGAATGGGTAATGGGGATTGTTCACATTTTTTAAGTGGTGTTTTTTACAGTATTTTCTGAAAATACACTAAACTTCACTTCACGCCTTTAATCCCAAAGAGGGGTAGGCAGAGGCACTTGCTAAAGCAAGTATCCACGGTTCACCAAGCGTATTTAACCCAACGTGACAGGGGGTGAGCCCATCGCCGTTATAGGGTTCACACACCTTGTGGTGTGCGGGTTTCATCACTATGTTGTCCTTCGCCGTGCGAGCGTTGCGTTGCGTACATAGGCTCTGAAAAAGAGTCCCATTGGTACACGTCCAGTAGCCGACTCGAACCCGGGACCTCCCGGTTACAAGTCAAGTGTCCGACCAACTGGACCACAGACGCTCTCACGGAAATAAGTCAAGTCAACAACGCAAGAACATTACAAGCATCAACCGTTTCTTTTAAGGAAACGATCGCGCTCTGACATGATTTTAAATGTTTAAAACTACTGAATAGAATCATTTTTTTAATGAAACGCGCACAGACATTATAACTCAATATTGTTCATTATAACTCGTGACCACGACGCATGCAACTGCGTCGAAACGTCGAGTAAAATAACAAAGGTAAGCTCGAGCTTGTCTTTGGTTATATTCGCGCCTACACCCGCACCCGGTGAACAATAATGAGTTATACTGAATAGAACTTCACGATCCGAAAATCCTATCGACAGAACGACGGTATTATCCCAGAATGGGTAATTAATTGTCTTTCACGTTTTTCTGACAGATTTTCTGACGGAGAACTGTCATTACTGTCAAACTTTGTTTAGAAAGTATGACAGTAATGTACAGAGTGTAAAAGGACCCCGAGCAATTATCAATATGAATAACTTTTACTTTGGAGATAGTATGGGGAAATGAAAAAATATAAAGAAAAACGACTTCAACCAGTAAATTTCGATATATGAATGCTATTGTCGGAACTGAACCAAATTTATATGGGACCAAACGGGAAGCACCAGTTTTCAAATAAAAAAAAACATTTAAATCGGTTCACCCAGGCGAAAGTTCTGAGGTAACAAACATAAAAAACGAAGCCTTTGGCGGACAGCATTCAATAATATTGTGTTCAATAAATATTTTAATTAAAAAACAAAAATACAGACAACCTTAGGAAGACAAGGATCCTTATGCTATATTTAGCATAACAATAATGACAGTTCTCCGCCCGAAAACCTGGCAGAAAAACGTCAAAGAAAATTTCCCATTGTGCGTGAAGCGATAGAGATAGAAACATATACCTATTTCAACCGAGAGGACGGGTATAAGTTATCATCAACGTGGAAGCCAGTGCTAAACAAAATTAAACCTCGCGCGGAAGAAAGATCCACATATACAGCTGATGTCGTCAGTGTGACGTGTCGAAACAGTGACTTTTTGAGGGTAGTTCCGGATTCGCAGCCAACAAGTTAACGACACCGCCGCCGTGCTCCAGTCAGCTCGCGACCACGACACATGTAACTGTGTCGAAATGTCGGGCAAATAATGAAGGTAAGCTGTGTAAAATAAGCACTTGGTTTGGCAAGTTTATTTCGGGTACAATAGACTTTATCATCAGCTGCATGAGGTCCACTGCTGGACGAGGGCCTAATGATTTCCATGATAATTTGGGGGGAGTTTATAAGTTTACGGAACCTACTGGTTGGCGGCGTTCGCAGCCAAATGTCAGTTGGCAGCGAATGCCGCCGCCGTACTCAACGAAGGTAAGCTGAATGCATCTTTGGTTTATTTCGCGCCGTAACACCCGGTTTAAAATATTAATACTGCGCGTAAAAGGGCGCCGAGCAATGGTCTTAGAAACATTGTTGGGCTCGCCAATATGAACAACTTTTACAATGGCGAAAATGTGGGGAAAAAAAATTTCATCTCCATACAAAATAGGGATTGAAATGTTTTTGTTTTTTTTTTTTTCATTTCCCCACACTATCTCCATAGTAAAAGTTATTCATATTGACCATGGCCTTGGCTTGGGGTCCTTTTACACTCTGTACATGTCAATGTGCGTTTCTTTAAAAGATGATTCAAACTCTAGGCTGTCTGTATGAAAATAATATTTGTTAAACATTGTTTAAAAAGTTGTTATGTTTTTATTGTCTACTGGTTTACTTACAAATACTTAAAAAAAAAAATAATAAATACACTTCACGCCTTTAATCCCAAAGAGGGGTAGGCAGAGGCACTTGCTAAACAAGTTCCCACGGTTCACCGAGCGTATTTAACTCAACGTAACAGGGGGTGAGCCCATCGCCGTTATAGGGTTCACACACCTTGTAGTGTGCGGGTTTCATCACGATGTTGTCCTTCACCGTACGAGCGTTGCGTTGCGTACATAGGCTCTGAAAAAGAACCATTGGTACACGTCCAGTAGCCGGACTCGAACCCGGGACCTCCCGGTTACAAGTCACGTATCCGACCAACTGGACCACAGACGCTTAAATAAGATATATACCTAGTAATATAATTATTTAAAGTGTCTAAATAATAGTAGTAACTAAGTGGGTGGCTGGTGGAGGCTACAGACGTGGACCTGAAGAGGTGCCTGTCTGCAGCTTCTACTAGGTACCTTAAACATTGCAATGTCAGAAAATGACTTCTAAGTTGTAACTAAATCTACATTATAAGAACTGAACTGTACACTTAGAACGCAATGCAGAATTTGTATTTAACCAACTTAAAAAAAGGGGGTAGATTCTCAATTCGTTTTTTTTCTTTCGTTACTTGAAAGCTGGTGCTTCCCTTTTGGTCCCATATAAATTTGGTTCATTTCCGACAATGGCATCCACGAGAAAACCACATAATATCGATAGTCCCTATTAAGAAAGTCGGATCTACAAGACAGAACATGTTCACAGGAGAAGATATTTTGGGATTAAAACTAACCTACTTGTGGTACATACTTCAAATTTACAACAGCTTATAATCTTTGGTACCTTTACGTGATGTAATATACGTATAAGTTCATAGATCTTAATATCGCCAATATAACTGTTTAGAAAAGTACACTATTACATATTCCTAAAATTGCACTACCGACATTTTTAATTGGGACCATCGATATCATCATTTTCCTGCCCTTATCCCACACTAGGTGGGGTCGGCACAACACGTTTCTTTTCGCCATTCATCTCTATCATTCGTCATGGGACCATCGATATGTCAAATTAAAAAACTGATTGAAGCCGGTTTTTTTCTTTAAGAATAAAATAACTGTTATTTTATATTACAGTAACATCTCTCACCATAGCGACATGGTCGTGGCCACAGGTCATGGTGTACTGCATCCAGGTGATGAGCTGTCCGGAGCGGGAAGCCTCCGCGATGTGGTTGGACATGTAGCACAGGCATAGTGTCACCAAGTCCTGTGACAGAATATGTGATAGCAATAATGGGGAATTTTCAGGGTCCCTGTTTCTCTTAGTTATGACAGATGGCGCTAGTTGTATTAGTGGGACAAATGTCAACGAAATTACTAACTTCAAGCAGTCCGTATTGAAGGCGACAGTATTTTTTTTTATTGTTCGTCTACATGTTACAAAAGTGTCTGAAGTCTAAATAACTCGCCCAAATAATAAAAAAAACGCACTAAAATATAACTGACAGAACTCCCCCTGGATATTAAATGTTTAAAACGGGTATTATAGCGCGAAGATTAACCAAAGATAAGCATTCAGCTTACCTTCGTTGTTTGCCCGACGTTTCCACACAGTTACATGTGTCGTGGTCAGCTCGCGAGCACTAAATGCTTTATCTTTGGTTAATAAAATAAAAAATACACTTCACGCCTTTTCATCCCAAAGCGGGGTAGGCAGAGGCACTTGCTTAATAAGCAAATGCCCACGGTTCACCAAGCGTATTTAACCCAACGTGACAGGGGGTGAGCCCATCGCCGTTATTGGGTTCACACATCTTGTGGTGTGCGGGTTTCATCACGGTTTCTTTGGTTAATCTTAACGCTATAATACCCGTTTTAAACATTTACTATCATATCAGTGCGCGTTTCCTTAAAAAATGATCCCCCTAGATAACTACTAGCGACATCTAGATAAGAAACTTTTGAAGTTTGAAAGTTCCCCAATCATTTGACATCAATATTATTGACGTGGTAATATTGATAGTGTAACATGACCCTGTACATTAATCTCGACGTCAGAAGCATAATGTCCGATGTGTCATTGTAACAAAATGACACATCCGACCTCTGAAGTCGAGTTTTTATTTACATTATTAGGCTGGTATTAACAGTTTACATACATACACTTCACGCCTGTCTCCCAGAGGGGTAGGCAGAGACTACAGATCTCCATTTGTCACGGTCCTGACATACCCCTTTTGCTTCATCTACATTCATACATCTTTTCATACAATGACCTCCGGTTTCGAGTACTTTTCACGCCACCTTCGGCCAGGACATCACCAATCTGGTCAACATATGTCCTTCTGGGGCGAACTCTACTCACCCGGCCCATTACATCACCCATATAAATCTCTTTCGTCAATCGACTTTCATCCATTCTCTCCATATGCCCAAACCACCGAAGCATGCCCTTTTCAATTTTGGTCACTAGGTCTTCTTTCAAACCGCAACTTTCCCGCAACTTTAACAGTTTACATGAGCTTTATATTTTTTACACAATTATATTTCAGTTACAATTCAGCCAAATAAAATCTATAAGTTGTAGTGAAGTGTCTCTACAGATTGTGTGGAAAAAAGTATATAAAAATCAATGCCACTTTTCATTGTAATGTTATAACTCAATAATGCCTTTACTGATTTGGCTAATTTTGGTCTTGAATTATTCGTTGAATTCCAGAGAAGGTTTGTACATAGAGAAAATTTAAAAGAGTGACATCCACTACTGGACACAGGCACCCTGGAGGTTATACTTATTCATATTAATAGTTAAGAGAGAACAACGTCTGTCAGGTCCACGAGTATAAGATAATGCTTGCTCCCTTTTATCATATTCGGAAAGTTTACAAAGTGCTAAAATGTGAACCCACCCTATAACTTTATACCACACTTTTATATAATAACTTATACAACACTTTTACATAAACGTTAAGAATTCAATTATAATATGAAACATATCATACCTTAACATTGTACTTATCGGCAAGAGAGAGTATGGGCAACACTGTTTGATGAGAGATTTTAATTTGTCCAGTGTAGAAATATCTGAAATAAACAAAAAAAAACATAATAATAATAATATACACACTTCACGCCTTTTAATCCCTAAGCGGGGTAGGCAGAGGCACTTGCTAAGCAAGCGCCCACGGTTCACCAAGCGTATTTAACCCAATGTCACAGGGAGTGAGCCCATCGCCGTTATAGGGTTCACACACCCTGTGTGCGGGTTTCATCACGATGTTATCCTTCACCGTACGAGCGTTGCGTTGCGTACATAGGCTCTGAAAAAGAGTCCCATCGGTACACGTCCAGTAGTCGGACTCGAACCCGCGAACTCCCGGTCGCAAGGCAAGTATCAGACAAAAAAACATAAAAGTTTATTTTCACAAATGCTTATCTTATTAATTTTGTGTCGTAATATAATCACTCAATACAATACAGATGTTGGATAGAACAAAACTTAATAAGAGGAAAGTATAAACATGCATATTACAGGGTGAAAATAACCAAAGATAAGCATTTACAAGCTGACCATGGCATGTGTAACTGTGTCGAAACATCAAGCAAAAATTAGGTTAGTTAGGCTGAATGCTTATCTTTGATTCATTATGTGGGGTACCCAGTTTTAATATAGAGTCAGTAAGTGTTCCTATAAAAAAAAATATTGTATCCTAATATTTATATCCAGTAACAGGACATATAGGTACAGACCAGATTGGTGATGTCCTGGCCGAAGGTGGCATGAAAAGTACTCGAAACCGGAGGTCATGTATGAATGTAGATGAAGCGAAAGGGGTATGTCAGGATGAACAGGACAAATGGAGATCTGTAGTCTCTGCCTACCCCTCTGGGAGACAGGCGTGAAGTGTATGTATGTATGTATGTAATTATCACACTCGAATTTTTTCCATCAGAAGCAGTATAAATAAGACAGACAATTTAAGAGCGGACCACAGCTAATCTATAAAAAATGATAATGTCACAGTTGTGATCAAATCACTTCACTCAATGGGACCACATTTCCCCACATTTTGTGGCTATTGAGCTACTGAGTTATGACCTAAAAAGTAACCTGGAAATAGGTTTTTTTTAGGGCTGTAGATTCCAGGTTCAAATCCCGGTAGGGTCGCGCGAGGGTGCAATGAGACACATGTTGTTGGTTCAACTGGTGCTATATAAGTCTTAAAGGTATGCAGTCACAAAGTGCATGTGAGGAATGTGCGCTGCACTACAGTGTACTGAACAATATACTCACTTGAGGAAGTGAGGGAAGACTTCAGCAGCTGATGGTGTTTCCTTCAGTACAATGCTGGTCTCACGCCACTCCACCCAGTCTCTGTTCATTAACATTACCTGTCATAGACAAACAAGTTACATCCAAAGTGAATTAGAAACTTTTAAATACTTTCTGTAGACCATACTGTGTGTATACAAATATAGTTTGTGTCACGTAAGAAGCAAATTTTGACAGGTCGATTGACATCCGTAGCCAATATTGGAAATATTCTTTTTATTTTAGAATTGATTTATGAGCGATGTTTTGTTACCATTAATTATAGTTGTCATAAATATTTTATTGTTTTGTTGTCAGTCATATCCATTCTAAAAATTGTTAATGGATTTATCATGTGTCAGAATTTGCTTTTGACTATAAGTTGAATTTGTTTTTTATCAAATGGTATCTGTAGGGTCTAAAGAACAGTAGACTTACGCTTTAAAGGATAATGCACATATATATAAAATGTTTGCAAGTTTGTTCTGATTGATTGGAAAGTACTTTTTTGCTGTACTTATTAGCTGTGACATAAAAATTGAGGACACATTTTTATTCACATCAGATTAAGTAGCACCTTGCTAAATGAACTTACCTGAAAAACTTCACTATTTGCACACAGTATTAGTCTGTGAGCCGGATATGAAACTCCCCCAACTTTTAGCACCAAATCACTCATTAGTTGTTCAGCGTAAAGTGTGGCAATTTTTGTTAACACACTTTTAGAATTGTCCACCTGTAAATTTTTGAGATAACAATAAAGTATAATAACAATATATCAGTACAAATAAAGCATTACAAAATAGTGCAATATGTAACCAAGTATAGTTTAGTTTTTTATTAGCACAATTGACATAATAAATTCGAGACGCATTCTTAATGTACATAACAAGAGAGTACCAGTAAGCAAAATGATTTATTATGTATCCACAAACCTCCAAATCTTCTGGCTTCCCATCTTCATTTTCTTTTTCAGAGCTGCCTGATGATGTTTGACGGTCTACCGTCAAAAAACTCATTGTGGCAGCGAAAGAAATGTGTCTTCTCTACGAAATTACTTTTCCATCTACCTAGATTTTTCGTAAATAATCATAAAAGACATCTAAACAACCAAGCAAAGGAAAAATACTTGACTTCTCTTGACTTGAACAGACAGAATGTATTATAGACTTTGACGTTAACATTTTTTATGTAAACACAGTAGCTCTGCCAGTACTACAACAGCAACCCATCAATACAATCGATTTTCGTTTTATGTGTTCTTGTTTCATAAATAGGCGAAATAAAATATCAATGTTATCACGAACGTGATTCTCAACTGAAGGCTACACTCAGGCAACTACATCGGTAATCATTATTATTCAAGTCTACACATCTCGAGCAGTATCAATGCAACAACTTTCTAAACACACCGAAAACGTCAACTTATCAAAACATGTGATTGTGTCATTTGTGTAGATAGATAATTTTAAAAAGTCACGATACATTTTGGTTTGTTTTGTTGTAGTTTATTTGTACAAGTGTCCATAAAATTGGAATAAACTGCATTTCTAACGAGTTAATGCTCCAGAGAATACAATTTCAAAATGGGCTTGAAGAAAAAGAAGAACGTTTTAATCATAACTGTTATAGTTATTTGCAGCTTTATATTGTACCAGCTGTATTTCTTTTCCACAATCTCCCTGTCAGCTGAGAGCTCGAAGAGCCGCATGTACGAATCAGGCGAATCTATACAGAAGTCACATGCGGATAAAGTTCATGTACGCACCGAACAGGATAAATTTATAAACGATAAAGGCGCAATCAGGGGAGTTTTGTTGTCAAATATGCCACGATACCGGCCGGCCGCCGGTGACACGTTTCACTGTCTCACAACAGAACAGTCGGTACCTTACGATCAAGTGAACGATGATTACTGTGACTGTGATGATGGTAGTGATGAGCCAAGCACAAGTGCCTGTGTCAACGGAACATTTTATTGTGATACCCAACATAAGAGAAAGCCCTTAGCACTCATACATGTACCTTCTAGTGTCGTAAATGACGGCATATGTGATTGCTGCGATGGCTCTGATGAATGGATACAGAGAACTAATAAGTACTTGACCCAAGGCTCGGTTGATCTAGTCAGACAGCTCGCTGATCATTGCCCAAATATTTGCTAAAAGTGATGTAAAGAATGATTGTGTTCATTATGTATGTACATAGTTAAATTACTAAAGATTTTATATAAGCAGACATTTTATTAATTATGTGATATTATTAAAATTTAACTGCAAACATAAAATATTATCAACTATCTCTGTGGTCCAGTTGGTTTTGGATCCTTGACTTGTAACTGGGAGGTTTAAGCTCCAGTTCCAGCTACTGGATGTGTACCAATGAGACTCTATTTCAGAGCCTATGTATGCAACGCTTATATTATAGTGAAAGACAACATTGTGACGAAACCTGCACACCACAAGATGTGATGGGCTCACCCCATGTCACATTGGGTTAAATACTCTTGGTGAACCGTGGGCATTTGCTGTAGCAAGTGCCTCTGCCTACCCCGAGTTTAAAAGGCGTGAAGTATATTTTTTTTTAATCAACTTTTACTAAATAATAAAATGTTAAATTTTATTATAAAATTAGTAAGAACAGGATCTCTATTCACAATGTACATTAAATTTTACCATAGATATTGTAATAATATCAGAAAGTTTTTAACATGCTTGATTATAATAAATCTTTGTAGATATTCCTTTTCTCAGGTTTTGTTTTCTGTAAATAACACTTATGTGCAATGTATGTCAAATGCTGAAAACCTCAAAATTTTTATGGAAAAGGTTCAACCAATTATTGTATTAAACAGTTTGTAAACTGCTAAGCATAGGCACTTAATTACTTTTCATTAAAAAATAATTCAATACCAGATATACCCCTGAAGTGTTATCCACAGTTAATTTCGTTCTTGTGGTAAATACAGGATGAAATATAGCCTATGTGTAAATATACACTTTTAGGCTTATATTATTACAAGTATTATTGGTGAAAACCATTGTAAATGTGTGGGTGTATGTCTATACCACCTAAAATTACCATTGCAGAATGCAATAAACTCATTGAATTCAATATTATACATCAACTTCACACATCAAAAGTGTCTAGGGATCAAGAACATTTTAAGCTCTAAAAAAAATCTAATTTATTTAAATCAAATCTAATCTTCTGGATTGGTCTCCTACCTAATTCCCCAAGCCTGTATCAATGACTTATCACCACATTTTGAATAAATTATGAATGAATTCAGTTTTTGTAAAATATATTCTTGATTGCAATCTTCTAAAATGTACTTGATCCCTAGACACTTTTTATATGTGTAGTATGAAATGAAGTTAGGTAGGAGACCAATCCAGAAGATAAGATTTGATTT
>SJJU01005693.1:0-24981 GCA_012932125.1 Conopomorpha cramerella | reverse complement strand
TAGGAGACCAATCCAGAAGATTAGATTTTATTTAAATAAATTAGATTTTTTTTACAGCTAAAAATGTTCTTGATTCCCAGACACTTTTGATGTGTGTACATTCAAATAATAACAAAGAAACACTGTAAATAATGTATATTGACAAAACAAAGTTTGCCGGGTCAGCTAGTTATTTTATAAACAAAACCTATTTACGGTGGCGCGTATGGCGTTTAATTTGGATAAAATGCTATTCTGCTCGTGAAGTCACACTGAGGAAATCATAACACATAAGGCGGCATTGCTGCCTTTCTAACCTTTTAAGGTTATTATACCCTATTACTTCATCCAAAAAAGGCTCTGTCACTTTTTAGCAACCATTTATATGTAGAATTTGGAATAGGTACTGTTTTTTTTTCTTTTTATAAAAACCAACAGTTTTCTTTTCTATGATTTTCCTAACATGGTATTGCATATTCTTACGTCAACCGTGCCTTTCAAAAAGGCATTGTATGTGATTTATTTTCTAAGTACCCTTTGTGGTGCTGCATACATTGCGAGGATCGTAAAGTTTCATTCATCATCGGCATTACACATGCATGAAGTGTTATGCGTTGTTCAGATTAATTTATATTGGTATGCGATGGTCTTTAATGTCCATGACTGTACATTTATGTTTATGACTGAACCTCTGCGCAGTCGCAAAATGTCAATCTTGATTCTGGCATAAATTATTTTAAGGGGTCGCGCTTTTCGGAATCAGATTTGACCGGAACATTTATATAGGCACTCCTAAAACGCCTTCACTTTTACGCAAGTGAAGTTTTCATGTATCTGTGATATTAGGTTATATCAGGTACTGCGTATAAATGGACCCCGAGCAATGGTCTTAGAAATTTTCCATCAAAATACAAAATGTCATCAACTACTAGGTAAATAAAGACTCGACGACAGGAGCATAAGGTCGGAAGTGTCATATTGTTACAATTACACATCCAACCTTATGCGTCAGAAACGTCGAGCATTTTGTTTGAAAACAGTTTTTTCGTTTCCCAACATTGTGACCATAGTAAAAGTTATTTTTTTTATTCCTAACAACGTTTCTAAGACCAATGCTCGGGGTAGCTATGCATCTGGATATCCTTCAGATATATTTTCGAATTTCGCTTTCGTTTTCGTTATCTAACGCACGTGTGGGTATCGCACGAGTTAGAAGCAGAATCATTACACCATAGCTAAGTTCTTAATCACGCGTTGTTACTTGTCCACTACCCGGAATGTACGGCAGACGTTGGCTGCCCGGGGTGACTGGCTAGCCTCTGCATATAGTTACGATGAAACATTTGTTGTCACTCGGCTATGAAACGTTGCACACGATTTTCCTGCTTTCTACATTATACGACTTGCTGCATTGATGTGCAGTTTAGTGTGAGACACCTCGCTGGAGATGTGAAGATGTTCCTGTAATGTTCCTGAAGCATAATCGTTACAATTGAGGGTATATTGTCTCAACCCACTAAACTAGGAGATAGATGTGATATCAGTGGCGTGCCCACCATATAAGCAAAAAGACACTGCCTACCTTAGTATTTTGGCTACCCGACCTAATAATAGAGTTATTGCTAGATACTTTTTTGTTGTACTCACGACATAGGCTAACGAATGTCCTGTGTTTTGTGGGTGAGTACATAGGTAGGTGCCTTTTCTAGATATTTCGTAAAGACAAGTTACCTACATAGGTGTAGTATATACATAGGTGTCAATCCTTGGGGATTACTGCCTACCTTGTCGTAAAAGCCAGTGCACGCCACTGTGTGATACTATGTGTTTACCTATTTCTCTAAAGGTAACATTTCGATTTATACCTATAGAAAGAATTATAATGAAGATTTGACTAGAAGACTTTCGTCACAACTCCCATCCATTTTAGGGAGTACATTGCATAGCTAAACGCGTTCTTTCAAAATACTTTTTATGGATATTTTCGTCGATTCCAGGAATTTCATTGTGGCAATCATAAAATGGAATGTAGGTCAACTGAATCATTCCTAATTAATTGCCTTTCATTATAGTAGTTACAGAATTTTCATTGTGATGATGAAATTGGGCACGGGAAAGAACGTGAAGAATATAGGACGCGGTATATATCTTCTAACTAAATGCTTTCGAAGACTGTGGGAAGTCTTACCACTGACCAGCAGTGTTTTATCTATCGATTCAGGTGAGAGCATCATAAGTCCTCCCACTCAACACTGTTGGATCTAACATTGAACGGTCATTATTCCTTGATTCGCACAATCGTCGGGAACCTTAACTTTCCCTGTCCGTGTCTTTACAAACACTAAACTTTCTTCTGTCAATCTCCATATTGCAAAGTTAATATTGCATGAAAGCGTATCACCAGAAAATTTCTATTTCGACTCGGGCGAAGGTCCGACAATGATTTAAATGAATCTTCGGAATGATGATGATTGGTTGCCATTAATGATTATTTTAATTTGCTGCAGATAATGGCACTATTATTGGCATAATCTGATCATGGAATGGCTGAATATTTCTAATTTGACAGCTTTTTCTATAGCTCTTTTAACCTCTATTTTTCTTTACATACAAAGTTAAACATACTCAAGGTACATCAAAGTCTTTAGTATAGTTAATTGGCTTTTTATTATACAAAATGGTTTAATCCGTGTTTGATTTGACTTCTACTGGGGTATTCATATAAGCGAACATTGATAGATACGAATTAACTTGTAAAAGGCAATGACCTATTGCATTTTGAGTACAAAAGAATCGTTTTTGAAGAATTTGAACTTCCAAAAATACATTAAAGTCTACAAAAATGTTCCAGAAACTTAGTTTTCCTCGAAGCTAATGTTACCCTAGGGGTTTGGTTTCTATCATTCGTCTGTCAATGTATCCACCACTGCTTTAAAAGGAAGACTAATGATCAAGTAATTGACAAGCTGCAATGCCATAAACTACCCGATTTCTTTTCTTTTGTTGCATTTTGAACTTGTACGATAGAGGGGGACGAATAATGGATCTATCTACCTTATCTATATTTCCTCGTGTAAAAGATTCTTAATTATGTTTCTTAATAAACGGCCGTGGAGGTCATTGACCGATTGTGGTAAAAATGTCTGAAACGGAGTTCCGTATCTTAATCTGAGGCATCAGGAGAATAAACATTTTTTTTAAATTGTAATTAGTGCATTGTTTTGCGGCTGTGTGTTACCTTAATAATTTTAAAGCAAGGTTCCTCACGATTTGTCGGGTTTGCCATCATCATACCCTGATTTCCTTATCTATAGGAATACCTTCGAAATATCTTCAACAAAAACAAATTATGAAAATTGGTTCATAAACGACGCAGTTAGCCGATCGAATTGAGAAGACTCCTTTTTTGAAGTCTCTTAAAAATACCTTTAAACAGGAAGTTCTATGTGTGTGTACAGTCGGCCAAGAATCTGCTCTACCACCCTAAGGTTGAAACTCATATGAATGTCATTAAACATTAAGGTTCATTGTTCACTTGTCACAATATACCAACTCTACCTTATTGATGTTTTAGTGACACAGGAAGTGTCATCGAAACTGATAGACCATTTTCTTGGCCGACCGTACCTATATTCGTATATTTTATTTTCCCCGCATTGACGCTATAGCAAAAGTTGTTCATATTGACGAGCCCAACAACGTTTCTAAGACCATTGCTCGGGGTCTTTTTCCACACCTTATGGGCCCCAGTAAGGATTATTAATATCAGAATGCACAAAGGTGGATTCGTACTATCTCTTCTCTTAGTTCAATTTTCTTAATCTATTTTTTATATCTTCAAGACTATAGCAATACGATGACTCTCGTATCGTAGTGCATCAGTTGCGTTTATCGTTATTATTGCAACATTGATTCGATTTGTTGTGCTTACTATACTATTACAATTATGTTTTGTCACGGTTCATCGAACTATATGTTTTTTATTCTAAATCAGTTTGTTTTGATTCTTCTTAAAATATACTCGTGGATTATCTATACTGTAATCTATATATAAAAATGAATCCCCATTTTCCTTGGTCATTGCATCACGCGTGTGTGGACTAATTTCGCTGTATGCACAGCTCATTAGCTTTTAGAATATTCTTGATAGTCTGACATTTGTACTTCTATTCTACTAAATTAGTGAGAAGAATTTACAGTTATTGTCAGGCTTATTACAATAGCTGATAAACTGTATACCCCGCATCAATAAACGCGTTGTAAGTTATACCGAAGTTAATACAGGTCTTCTGAAACTGGTTACTTCGTATTTGACATACAACTGACAATTTAAACTGAGCTTGGCATAATGTCGGAATAGGTAAACCGCGTTTATTGGTAAAGCCGTATTGATGTTGGTAAATAATGTGTACCGAGGCGACGTCAATAGCTTGCATTAGAATACCGTTGCTGGTTAAATGAAGTTGCATCCGCCTCACAGTGACGTGATTAGATAAAAGTGCTATTTTCAAGGTATTGTTGTGAAAGTAGGGGTTGCTGGCTCCCACGCGGCGTCAGGTGCGTCATTACGACCTCCAGCTTAGAACTTTGTGGTTTCGTGACATCTAACTGGTTAGCTTTGTATTATGTGACAATAACGATCAAAATCACCCGGCGGACTTCGTAACGGTACAAACACAAGCATTTTCCGACAAACATCCACCAATCTGTCCAGCCAAAAAACAAAATAGGAGATCACCGTGAAGTAGATTTTGGAATGACTTGCAGGACTGTGTTTCCTACTCCAGTGTAGTCCTTAAAGTCACGGATGAACAGGTACGCAAGCGTGGTCCAACGCTAGCAAAAAATAAAAAGTGACATTCATTTAAGAACTATACCAAGTGTGATGAATCTGCTTTTTTATGACTGACTAAAATGTGTGGCATATCTAAACATTTCGTGTCATCTACGATAAGAGTAAAGTTTTGAAATACTTTTAAGATTTACGTTTTTTTTTTTAACATACTAGATTATGTAGGTAGGTTACGTTTACGCCACGTATTTGTCCAGCTGTCTGCTCTAATTTCGTTTTAAAATCTTTTGTTGTAATTTGTAATCGTCTTTGTTTGATTTGTTTACGATTTGCCGTAAGAAGGGCTCCCAACTGTGTAAATATGTCTAAAGTCTTTCAGCAACTCTTAAACACGAATTAGAATTGTGAAATGTCTTTTAGTCCGTCCTTTCTTGTTAGCTGTGCCACGCGGTATTTCGTACGAATTCCGGGATAAAATTGCTTATGTTAATCAGAAATGATGTATGCAATATATGTAATTACGCAAAACTATCACGCTGTAAAGTTAGTGGGAAATATTCTATGAAGTAGCAGTTTATAATAATTGCTAATTGCAATATTCGAAGCGATTATTTGTTTCGTTATTTTTACATACATATATACATCTTACGCCTGTCTCCTAGAGGGCTAGGCAGATACTACAGATCTCCATTTGTCATGGTCCTGATATACCCCTTTCGCTTTTTCTACGTTCATAGATACATACGTGACCTCCGGTTTCGAGTACTTTTCACACCACCTTCCGCCAGGACATCGCCAATCTGGTCGATGTATGTCCTACTGGGGCGACCTCTACTCACCTGGCCCATTACATCACCCACATTAATCTCTTTCGTCAATCGACGTTCTTCCTTTCTCTCCACATGCCCAATGGTGGTTATACTTCTGTTTACGAATCTTTGAGCTTGTGTGTATGTTACATCCATACATACCGACGTCTTTCATCAATTTTTCATCTTATCATCAGCGTTTGTGCCACCGGTTGCCGTGTACCTATGTATTTATGGTGCATCATTCAAAGTTATGCAAACTCCTTGAGATATTTTACTACAGATTTTGAACTGAGGCAATATTATGTGTTGTCATATTTGTGTTTGCGAAACATTCTTTAAAGTTGTTTTTGTGTAAAAGTTTTGCAAACTTCTGATGGCTAGCTTCTTACCTTATTTAAGTACTAGCTGACTCGGCAAACGCTTTTTTGCCAGTAAACATTACAGTGTATCTTTGCTATTATATGCTGTAAACCTTCCTCGAGAATCACTCTGTCCACTAAAGAAAACGGCATCAAAATCCGTTGCGTAGTTTTACAATAGTGAACAACTAAAATAAATAAATAAATTAAAATATATTAGTTCGGCACTTGAGGCGGACAGAAGGATATGATCGCTAACAGTAGTTTTAAAGATCCAAGCATACATAGGGATAGACAGCACAAGGAGGCTTTGTTTTATACTACGTATTGATTCTTGCTACTTTGCTCAAACCGGCACTTCTACGTCCATCCTACTAATATTATAAACGCAAACGTTTGTATGTTTGTCAATCTTGAGATACTAAGAAACGGATAAACTTTGGCAGTTTAACTTTGAAATAGAATAAAATGTTTCGCGAATGTGTTGTTGCATCCATCTGTGAAAGTTGGTAATGCTGACATACGATATCCGAGGACCTGACAAAAGCATGAAATGGGTCGCCATTCGCCAGCTACTGGTCACCTCGACCCAGTGTGTATGCAAAACTGGTCTTGAATAGAACAAGGATATGTATGTACATGCAACTTGATACTCGTTTAGTTGATGAAGGCATTGTGTGTCTGAACTATGTTTCGGAATGCTGCCCACACATAGCAACCGTATTCTGAAATTTCCATCTAGCACAGATCTCTGCTCATGTGACGCTTGTCTCGCTCTAATCGTATTTGTGAAAAAGGGACTACAGACTATGCTCTAGCGACATTTTAGTAATGATTAATGCCTTAGATGCAGTTAATAAATACATAGTCACGTCAACAATGAAAAATGTGGACAAAACATTTCCATCTTTCAAGAATAATCAAGTGTATATAATAATCTTCCACGTATTCTGAATAAATCCTAGGTCGCGTTCTGTCGTGTTTCGAAAGAAATACAACGGCAATTCCTCTATTTTACGTCTCCAGCACTATAGATGTGGCAAAAAGAAATTAAGCTTCCTAAAGAATGGAGCATGGGCCCACGAGGCGGTTTTTGCTAAAGCCTGACGGTAAACCGGGTCGATATCCGGTTCTCAGTCTTTTATGGGATACTATGAAGCCAACCACCAGAAGGCGGCCCTAGTACCGGTTCACCGCTTATTTGGTTCCTGAACAACATTAACGAGACCGGACTTAGCTCCGACGAAAAACCGTCTTGTGGGCATAAGGCGTTAGGGTATTAATTGATATGCATAACTTTCAATAATCCCTTTAGTATGTGTTCAGAATAATCTTTAGGTCTCCTTTTACGCGCTGTATAGGAAGAAATAAGTAAATCACCACCCATTTTACATCGCTAACACAAACTGAAAGGCGCGGTAGAAAGAAATGAAGCCTTCTATTGGGTCTTAGTGGTTTATTGTTCACTTGTCAAATAGTTGACATGCTTTTTCCTTTTCTCTACCGTTTGACAGTTAACACTATTATTATAGGCTTTGTTCACGAAACTTGCCATTTTCACCGGATCCATTTCGAGTTTTCGGTTGTCTTTTGTTACTCTAATAGCTATTTGTATTTTTTCTGCTGCAATTCGCGCGCGTGCGTTGACAAAGTTTTGAATATTCGGCTGATTGCACCGCACGTGAGTTTTGACTAAGCGTTGCCTTGATCAATAAATAAGTTTTAATAAGATTTAAGAATATTAATTGTTCTTTTATATTGATGCATGGCCTGAACTGACGATGTCACATCCCTTCAGTTTGAAAACCTCGAAAAGACCTGCATCACAAAGATTTTAACAAATTTAAAATTAAGCAATAATTCCCAACTGTTTTGAAAAAATAAAAACGTTCAAAAGACTCCCACAGACAAGGAAATTCCTGCCCCAGTAAAGAAGCCATTGGAAAATATTTATTACACTATTATGCCTATTCATATTGTCTAGAGTTACGTAGTTCGTTAACCTGCACTAATTTGGTTAAGTATCAAACAATGGGCAGTGGGTATTAACATCTCTCGCTGTCATGCATAGTGCTTCCTGAGGCCTCTTCATTAGGAATGTAAATGATAAGATGTTATTATGTTTTTATTTAAATTGCTTATTAGGCTAGGAGCTTCTGTGGTCCAGTGGTACGGGTACTTGACTGCAATCAAGAGGTTTTGATTTTGAGACCGGACGTACTGGACGTGTACATTACTTTTTCAGAGCCTAAGTACGCAACCCAAGGCTCATACGGTGAAGGAAAACATCGTGATGAAATCTGCATGCCACAGGCGATGGGCTCGCCCCCAATTACGTTGGGTTAAATGCGCTTTGTGAACCATGGTTAAGCAAATACCTCTTCCTGCTCCACTTTGGAATTAAAAGGCTTGAAGTATATTTTCTATTTGAATTAATTATTTTGTATTTTGTACTGAGAAGCATCTGTGATGTAACTGCGGCTAGAGACTTACGTATTTCATTCATCACATAGTCTATGCGTTTTTCTGAGGGTTGAATCTAGGTATTATAATATACTCGTATAGCATGAGAGTTTTAGGATTTAAGATTTTTACCATTTTCGCCAATAGTGGCTAGTTTATAATAGATCTTGATAGATGCTGGTACCTCCTTCTGTCATTAATGTCATACTATCTGAATAGATAATTTTATATATGTAACAGGAATTGAAATGAAAATCCGTCCAATGAACATCATGGTGATTTACTCATTAATTTGTTAGGATTATCTACATCAACTGTATCTTTTTTTAAATGTTCAGTGAACAAGCGTTTGACCACAATCCTGCCTGATGTTAAGCAGAGAAAGTATGCATGCAAGCATCTTAGTATGATATGTGCGACGATTTCAGGTATTCAGTATACCGGCCTCCTTAAGGACATCTATCAATCTGATCAATGAATGTCCTTCTAGGATGACCCCTTTCCACACAGCTTTGTGTCACACCTATCACATCACCTTACCACACCATCAGCCACATAATGTCCACAGCTGTATGCTGCTATTGGGACGTTATAGGACTGGGACTACCTAATGATTTCCATGATCATTTTAGGGGGAAATGCCAATAATCGCCACGCTTGGCAGGCGGATTGGCGATCGCAGTGGTGTTGTGGTTTAACTCACAAAGAGCACTGCAACCCTTCCTCTGGAGAGTACGCTCGGTCGCCTCTTACGACCTCCACGACGGGCAAAGTTGGGCTGGGGTGGTGACAAATGTATTCTACTCGCCGTCACCATACGGCTACCATTACCAAGCCGTATCACGTTATGGAATACGGGTGTGGTGACTCATGTAGCTACTTGCAACTACTAGGATTTACAGCCAAGAATAAGGAAACTTTGCAGAATAAACTGGCCTGTCAAAGTATCTATATAATGGTCACTTACAATTTTACCCGCGGCACAGCGTTTAAGGCATAACAGAGTGAAATATATATATCCGTTGTTGGTTCTTTACTGCTATTTCGTGAGTCTAACTAGACTTGTGATTTTAAATTATTTCACAATCTTGTACAAGCACTTTCATTTTATGTTTTTTATAACTTCATAGCCGTATTTGATGACAACGGAACAATTGTTTTTGTCTTAGCATTATTTTATCAATGTTAGTACTCGTAATTCCCAACCCTAAATAGGTTACCAGACATAATTTGTATTGTAATAACAAGATACTATGGATATTTCGTTAACGATTTTTTCGTATTACTGTGGTAATCGTGTTGGTTATTATACTCCGTTATCTATGTAGCATTTTGGTGGCAACTGTTTTAGTGATGGGGTAGATGATAGTATAAATAAATAATTGTGTTTTCTTTTTATATTTACAAAAAAATATAATTAATTTACAATGTATTCAAGAATTTTATACATTCATTTATCGATTTACAATCGCCTGTCGGAAACACTATTAACAGCTCAAAGAAACTCAAATTGGCTTGCACTTCCCTTCAGGAGAAGGGTTCATTTCCCCTGATGCATCCATTTGACTGTACACACACACCTCTTAATACAGTACAAGCGGATAATTTACAACGAATAGACTTTCACTAGCATACATTACACAAGTCCTTTGTTCCCTATTACTGCATTGAAATAACATAAATTTCAGTTTGGGCGTTTAGCACAATAATCTATTGGAAAGGTCTCGTAAACAGTGCCGGCTACTCCGGGATTAAGTGTCGAAAGTGTTCGGTACATAGCCATAGGGTTGTTGGTTACTAAAGGTTATATTCGTACTGTCGACATGTGTAAAAAAGGGCGTAAGTTCAGTTACTGTTGCAGGGTAAAAAGATCTTTATTGATACGTCTACTTGATATAGGTTAATATGAAAAGGAAGATTAAAAAGGTGCAGACATTTCATGCAATTAAAGCCGTTATTCTTCAGACATAATAGGAAGTAACACCATTTTTGTCTGTCGGCATACGTTGGTACATTCGCGTGTTATCATACATTTACTTAGTACCTTACCGTGGGAATTCCGTGTATACTTTTGTTTTGTTTTTTTATAAGGACCTTGTGCTGATAATAAAGAAAGAATTATGCAATTTTATGTAAAAGGTTTGCTAAAATGTTATTAGAAACTTGTAGTTCTTGCAAATGCAGGAAATTTATAAAAAAACCCTTATTGAATCCTGATCTGGGATGTAAATCCACACATCAAAAGTGTCTAGGGATCAAGTACATGTTAGTAGTTTGCATTCAAGAATATATTTTACAAAAACTGAATTAATTCATAATTTATTCAATATGTGGTGATAAGTCATTGATACAGGCATGAGGAATTAGGTAGGAGACCGCTCCAGAAGATTAGATTTGATTTAAATAAATTCGATTTTTTTAGAGCTAAAAATGTTCTTGATCCCTAGACACTTTTGATGTGTGTAGCTTGATTTCTTCCTGACATAATAGAGAGAGAGAGAGAGAGAGAGAAGTTTATAATCAATATGAAAAGAAAAACAAACATAACCAAATTTTAAAAGAAAGAAATTAACATAAAAAGAAAAAATCAGAAACAAAGATAAACATAGAAATCAACATAAAAACACAAAAATAAAAACACAAAAATAAAAATAAAAAAAAAACAACTATACACACTACAAAACACAGAAATAGAAACTTATTAACTAAATGAAAAATTAAAAATACACACCACAACACTGATTTTCAGCCAGTGCCAGAATATGCCAGAAGATAATTTAAGGCGCTAATTCACATTCTCATCAACTCTATTATGCTAAGTGGCCGAAGGGTCCTTGTGATCATAAGGATCTGTCCACCCCCCTTCGGACATTACAGGCGTGACTGTATGTATTTATAAAAAAGTTGCAATAGCCGTTTCACTTGATCCCCGAATTTCTCAAATTTATTTTCTAATGGTATTTGACTAAAGGTCTTTTTATACTAGAGTATTTTTCACACTTTTACATATATATAATTATTTGTGGCATGTTTATGGTGTGAATTCCGCAAAATTATTGTTAAGCTTCAAATTTATCAGACAAAAGCATACATACTACGGATATCTTATCTGACTCATCTGTATTAGAAACAATTTTTATTATCGTGGGGAAATCCGATGTGGATACTCCGCCGACGGCGGATACAAGGGCGGGATTGCATGACTTGCACCCACCAAAACCCCACGGTGACCACTCGCGCGTTATTGCCAGGACCCCCGAAACAGCCTGAGTCACTACATCCAAGGGTCAGAACCCTGACTGTACAGAACTGAAGCAGCTGACCGACCGCCTCAGGTAGCATCGCACGGCCTCATATTATTAATCCACGAATGGTAGTGAAGTGATACGCGCTAGCACTTAACCCGATATTACCAAAGTGGTTCCAGTAAACGCTTATGGGTACAAAAGCCTGTGATAAGATCACGAAGGATGATTGATCTGGTCGGGAACTGCCCGATATGTGGGACAATCGCCCTGTCGCCCTACATTCTTGTTTTAATATCCCGCAGAAATAATCTTACGAACTGTGGTAGGAGTACAACTTTCGGAGACAATGTCTTTAAGGTCCGTCTGTGGTCTAGTTGGTGAGCGTTTGTGGTCCAGTTGGTCGGATACTTGACTAGTAACCGGGAGGTCGTGGGTTCCTGTTTCGGCTACTGGACGTGTATCAATGGGACTCTTTTTCAGAGCCTATGTACGCAACGCAACGCTCGTACGGCGAAGGACAGCTCGTGATGAAACCCATACACCAAATGGTGTGTGAACCCAATAACGGCGATGGCCTCCCTGCCATGTTGGGTTAAATACGCTTGGTGAACTGTAGGCATTTGCTTAGTAAGTGCCTCTGCCTACCCCGATTTGGGATTAAAAGGCGTAAAGTGTGTATTATTGTCTTTAATGTCACTCCTTATGTAAATGGAGAAATTGCGAAGGTGATGCTACTACTATGATTAGGTCATTGCAAAATATAATTTGTTTCATGCTTTATTAAATAAAAGTTCGTATTTTGGGACACCTCAATGTCCTGTCAAGTCGAGCAGGCACGCCGCCCCATCTTTTACTCGAAGTTATTCAGTATATTTTCGACACCCCGTAACTCTGTCGTTGATAACGCTAGAAGTCCGTTTTTATTTGCTAACTAATCGTTATTTTTATGTTACCAAGCCGGTGCACACATTAATAACACATTAGACGTCGTAACTAATTATGATCAGCAACTTTACTCGTTCTTGAGCTAGTAGTGGATTAGTGGACTAATAGCTCGCAGAATAGTAGTAGTAGTAAATCTTATCGTAAATTAAAGTAGTACTAAATCGTATTACCAAGTATGGAGAATATATTAATACGTTTCATATATTTCACAGTTATCCATAAATATAAAACTCACAGTTTCAGACTTCAGACTAATTCATTCATCACTGACTCATCAACGCTCAGCCCAAACCCTTGACCCTGAGCTGAAATTTTGCACAGGGGTTCCTTATATGATATTTCTTTACGTGAGTAAAGAGAGGATTTAAAAAAAATCTTCCCCTAAGTGAGTAAAAAGAAGGTAGAAGTTAATGTGAGAACAACGTTAATTTTGGAGTTATCAAATCAAATCATTTTTTTTTGTTTCTGCAACATAGGTAGGTAACATGGTAATAGTATTTTTTGTAGCGCTACGTGCTGTCTGAACGACATACAAAAAAATCTTAGGCTAAATATTTACAAACATAATATCATTTTCATAATTCATTATTGCATCAATGTCACATCAATTTCTCAATTTAATTAATATAAAAGTTTTTATCATTAAAATACGCGTTTATAGAATAACTAGCTGTCCCGGCAAACATTTGCTTTGCCATAATAAGTTGCCTTTGTACCCCGTGTATTGGGAGAAATAAACTGGTAGATGCATAAAAAATAGATAGTAGCCGATTCTCAGACCTACTGAATACGCATATAAAATGTGGTGAAAATCGGTCAAGCCGTTTCGGAGGAGTATGGCAACGAAAACTGTGACACGAGAATTTTATATATTAGATATGCTTTTTCAATCAATATACATTTTAAATTTATTGTTCTTATCTATATCCCATATTTAGGCAACTTAGGTATTGTAAATTTTTACAGACATCCCAAATACACTTTTTCCTAGTAAAATTGTTTTATGTCTATTGGACTATAGGATAGTTATGGTTCTAATCTAAAACTTGGTGGTAGTACTTTTGAATAAACATTAATACAGAAACTGTGCGAATGAAATGGCGAGGTATCCATTGATATTTCATAAACGCAATAATTGTAAGCTGTATTATCTGTTCGATGTTCATTGCACGATCTGTATGCATCGTCACCATTTTGACGCCGCAATCTAATAGGGAATTTTCAGGGACCCTGTTTCTCTTAGTTATGACAAATGGCGCTAGCTGTATTAGGGGGACAAATGTCAACGAAATTACTAACTTCAAGCCATCCGTATTGAAGGCCACTGTAATTTTTTTATTATTTGTCTACATGTTACAAAAGAGTCTGAAGTCTAATTAAATCACCCAAATAATAAAAAATCTTACTAAAATATAACTGACAGAAGTTCCTCCTGGATACCTACTAGCGACATCTAGATAAGAAACTTTTGGTGTTTGAAAATTCCCCATTGTCAATGGTTATTAACAAATGCCTCGTTGTTTGTGTACGCTAGCTGACTCGATGTAATTCGTAACGGTAACGATTTTACGACCAATATGTTACAAGTAAATAAAACTTATAGGTCTAATGGTTTATAAACAATACCTTCGGTAAACTTGTCAACATAATTATTTGTTTAGTAGCTTTCGTTTGGACGAAGAATAAACATTATAAGATATTCATCTATAAGGTGATGGTTAGCACGAAATTAAAATGGCGTCAAATGACAACAAGATTGCGATACGCTATAATGAAGCACCTGTCTCAGCAATTAGGTTAGGTCATAACAGTTTAGATGCATCAAACGACCGCATAGGTACTAAGAAAGCTAACAATTTCGTCTTTCTCTTCCGTAACGAATTCCTATCAAAGATTGTGTATCAGGAATGTTAGACAGGTTGTGCTACCGCGAATGTCTCCATCAAGGCTCAGACTCTCATAGGCTTTTCATTCCACGCGTCTTATCTGACAGAATGTAGCTGGGTAATAAACATCTTGAGTAAATTACGGCTCTTTGTAAGAACTGTATTTGAATCATCAAATAATTACAAACTTATCTTACTGGTGTCTGTTTTATTGAAAGTAATTGCACAGTAATTACTTCTCGGATGATATATTCTTTTCTTTGAAAATTCAACTTTATCAGTTGGTTATTTAACTGATACCGCACGCAGTCAGTCTAATTTATTTTTTTCATCACAATGTCTTGATTTGTTTTAGATGCATTTTCTATTCAGAAGTGTTTTGAAAGTAAACCCTTGTTGTAAAGGGAAGGTAATCTTTATGCTTTTCGATCCGAGATTGGCTACGCACTTCCGGAGGTCAACGCGCTTGACACCTGCGCCTACAATTAAAGCTTAACCTACAATCGAGGAACCGTTGTCTTCGGAGGGCTAAGGCCAGCATAAGCCAACATCACACAATCTAAGGTTAATAATCAGTAAGCACTATCTACAGTTAAAAACAACTCCAAGCAAAATTGACAGTGATGGATTCAGAAACGAGCCCTCTTGAGAATGAGGTGACATGACACAATTAGCGAGTGCTTTGCAACGATATATCAAATTGACATACGTTGTATAAACAGATTGACAGCTTTCATTGATTCATGTTTTATAATCTGTGTGTTGTATCAAGCATTAGGTAGGTACATACTTCAAAGCAGAAAGTATCGCGCATATTACAAAACATCGTGAAACTTAAACTGAGAAAGTGTTAAAACTCCTTTAGATCTCACGCCTCCAAACATTACTTATCATCATAAAATTTCTCTGAACAATAACTCACCACCTATCATTTCGATCTTCTCTAAGCGTGACCAGATCACTCAAATGCTGTGCCTGAAGTTGATCCTAATGGGGGGGTTTAAAATTTATTGTAATCATTACGAATTACGTCCGAATAGGATGTAATTGTTCAAACTGCTTATGCAATTTCGGCCAATTTTGTGGTGTCTTCGTGCAAAAGTATTCACGTAATGATGCTGTTCTATGTTCCGTTGATGATAAACGATCGATTCTAGATGATACACATAGATAACATTGTAAAGTATTATAAACGTGCATAATATATCACGGACAGCATTGCCTGCATTCTGTAAGGTGACACTTAATATTCTTGGGGAGCACACTTTCATTGTTACGCTTTCATATCTATACTGAAACAGGTAAATTAAGATAGAACGAGCTTTCGAGAAGGAACATTACAATCGATAAATGATTCATTCCACAGCAGCGCCGGCGATTGTTTCCTTTGACGAATTACTATAGCAATTGTAATAAATATCATCTTGATAACTATGTTTTCAATCTATTACCTGCGGTCGGCTACCGGTACCTCTACATTTTGTATTGACATAAGAATTTATCTCCTAATGATTTGCTCCGCTCTGTATCGCTGGAATTAGGAGTTGCGATTGTAAATATCTCCTCGTGTTGGATACTTGCATTTTACCTTTTATTTCCATTGAGATAAGGATCGCGAGGGCCAGTATTATCTGCCTTGAGGAAAATATCGGAATCGTGGTCGTTAATCAGTGCGTGGTCCCAGCTGTTGGTTTCGCCGATGTTTACTGCTCTGTAATGTCACAAATTGTGCAATAAGTTTCCAACGGAATTGGTCACTGACAATACTTTTGTTTATAAGTATTAATAGGCTGCATTCCCATGGGACAGGATAGAAACGAAAGCTGTATTAGAAATAATAATAGTTTCTACAAGTGAAATTAAGGTAATTAAGAAAACTACTCTGGGAAATTCGTGACCGTGCGAGTCATTGAAGAATCATAATATAAGTTATTCATCTACGAAACATATTTACATTCTAAGGGTACGGTAGTCATGGCACTTCACTTGCGGAGAGGGTATCGTCACTATATGTTACTCGGGATGAAATATTTTAGAGGCGAATTAATAAGAAGCTTAAAAGGATGTCTCAAAATATCTCGCTGCGTTCTGGCGCGTTGCCAAGATACGCATCGTTCATCTACGAGGATGCGTGCAACGGAGTAACATTCCCTTATACGTGCATGCGTGTACACACTACAAATAGGAACATTTTTACCAATGCCAAACATTTCTGTTACAGGTAATTACGGCGATATGGAAATGCGGACTGAAATAAAGGTTTGTATGACGTGTGAACACAAAGACTTTATAAGGTTTATTTTTTTGTTCACAGATTCCATTCCATTCCCTGCATTCCCAAAATCCCAAACTACGTGCTGTTCGTAGGAAAATTAATATGATACACAAGCCTTAGGTGCATTTTAAGAAGATTTCTTTTCGTCGCTATCTACATCTTCCGTGTTCACGTGAATTACTTTTTCTAGAATAGTTTTGACAGACAGATTAATGGTAGAATGTGTTTTTGGACATTCCTTATGAAATCACAACAAATCATATAAGTAGGTTAATATATTTGATAGTACATAACTCAAATTCTGTATGCTGTACTTAATAAAAAAACCTGTTGAGATTGAACTCTTTTACTACTTTTAAAAGTGTTTCTATGGTAGAGACGACAGAACTTATTTCACGGTCCAAAAGCGTGCAATGAATGTTCTCAAAGTGAATACCAAAAGGATTACTGACAGTACAAGTCTTCAGAATTGATTATGACACTAATCCATGGGAATTGACACAATTTTCTTATATGTTTTGACAGCTCACTGTAAAGTTGAATGGTTTTCGTGGTTAGAAAGCGAAATGAAATTTAGTTAGGCGCATAATGACAACATTTTAACATCCATAGACTGCATTTTAAATATGACGTAGATAGAAAAAAAAGTGTGGTTGTGTCCGGAAATCGACGGCCGGCATGGACTAGTGGTCAGGACATCTGCCTCTAAGACGACGGTCGCGGGTTGGATTCCCGCCACGGACATAATGCTTTATTGATGAGCTGAGGCATTTGTTGTGTGCGTCTGGGTGTTTTATTTACCTATGTAGGTATGTATTTAAAAGTATGTATGTAATATATTAGTCTCTGGCACCCATAGTACAGGGTATCCTAGTTTGGGGTCAGGTGACCGTGTGTAAAAATGTCCACAAAAAAAATAAAATAAAAAATAAATGTGTGACGGAAGAATCAGGTACCTCGAGAACGTGCTGAAGCAGAATATTGAACGGGCTATATTGCACAACCAATGAGCCTGTGAAACATAGAAAAGCTTTTAGCGATCTTTGATATTCATGATAATTACGGTTATATATGTCATTGTAGTGTACAGGCTAATGGTCGATAGTTATTTGGTGAAACTGAAAACATCTGCTAATATTGTGAAAACAATTAAGTTTCGCCAAGATGTCGGAAGTGAAAATTATGTTTGTCTTTTCTCTCCAAGGCAATCTGCTGATCTCGGATTATTTGTGTGAAGAGGCCAAAAATGTCTTACCATTTTTGGTGCCATGGTAAAAGTTGTTTGTTTTCGTTGTCTGTGTAAACTTTTTTTCTTCTGCCAACTAATTACCAGTAATCTGGTACACGGTTACACACACGGCTCATAATTTCTTATCCGATTAAGGGCTATCATTGACAGCTACATTTCAACATAGGGAACCCGATGATAGAGTATTCCCATTATGTAATAAGTAGATAGTCTTATTAATTATCATTACATTTTTAAACTTGGGCATATGGAGAGAATGGATGAAAGTCGATTGATGAAAGAGATTTGTATGGGTGATGTAATGGGCCGGGTGAGTAGAGGTCGCCCCAGTAGGACATACATCGATCAGATTGATGTCCTGGCGGAAGGTGGCATATAAAGTACTCGAAACCGGGGGTCATGTATGAAATGATGTATGAATGTAGATGAAACGAGGGGAACAAGGGGTATATCAGGACCGTGACAAATGGAGATGTGTAGTCTCTGCCTACCCCCCTGGGAGACAGGCGTGAAGTGTATGTATGTTAATTTTTAATACCAGCTAAGTACGTATTCTAAAAAACACGTGCTACAAACATAACGGAAGTACTAGAACGAATGACTATATCTGGCAACGATGGTTTAAATACAGAGGGATTAAAAAGAATAAGATTGATCGCCGCCACCGAGAAACTATATCCATTTAAAGTCAAGACATCTGTATTGGATCAGAGATAGGATGAGTTTAAATACACGAAGGATCACTTAAGAAGCAAATTATTGACCTACATATTTAGTGCTTAAAGTGTTATTTATTACTTGCATTCTTATGCAAGTCAATAGGATTTTGTAGAGCTTACCTTGGCATTTATCGATAATTTGTCATCGGATAAATATATCGACCCAGAAATGCCTGATTCGCGTAGTAGTGGGTGTAACAGTACTTTTTTTTTCTGCAACAATCGTCTTCGAAGGCGTCGTCATTAATAATCAAACAATTGATGCAATACTTGTTCTTATTTGCTTAATAGTTTTTGGTCCATTCATCAAATCGTATAATTTGTGTGCTCGCTCGCCCACTTTATAAGAAACGGTGGGTGAAGTATCTTTCATAGTGTAAACACTCTATTAGCATTTCGATGTTGGTGTTCCGAGCGCACTTATGTTTGAACAGGTAGTCAAACATAAATAAATACCCATTGAGATGGTGTAGAGACCATCCCATCTAGTGATTATGTTGTAAAAAGTTCTCTTGACACAGGTGTTGACTCGCACGAACACTACGCGGCAAGGAAAAGATCTAACATCTTTGAATCACTCATGGCATGCAGTTTATCTTAAGTAACTGTGATTCCGTTACAAATGATGGCACGTTACACCAGCACTAGAATTGTTATTGCCGTAGTGAAGCGTTAGCAAAAACGAAAGTTGTGTGTGTGTGTTTCTTTATTAAACAAAAAAAAAACGTCTAAAGCATTTACACCACGGTCAAAAACACTGCGGGGTCACGTGTTTTCTTTCATCTCAATAAACCTAGAACAATGGATCGTCGGTAGAAAATATCTGGGTGAAAGTGCCAAAGTCTGAAATATTCTGTTCTATTTCACGCCAATTTATAACATTTCTGAATCTGGTTTATTGTGCCGCTACTGACTAGGAATTTTTGGTTTCATGGTTTTGTAAGGAATGCGGTGGAGCTATGCACGACTTACACTGCATTAAATTTTACTTAGTTCCGCTCGAAGAAGCAAAAAGGACCTGCAAACGAGCCGCGATGTCCCGCCGCCGGTGTACCGACTAATGACACTCCTATTTTCTCAGCTAGAAAGCAATTGTGCAACGCCAAGAGCGCCTTTGGTTACATTATGGGATTATGCACGTTAAAATTATGATTAATGAATTCCGCTCTAACCGCTGCTGCGAAGATGAAGAACATTTTAAAGATGCCAAGCTCACTTAAATGTCAATGGTCTTTACAATCCAAACAATGCTTTACAAGATCGACTAATGGTCATTGGCAACATTCTATTTGACAGCAGTTCCGTTCATTTCTACGAATCGATTTTGTTTCTCCCTCACGTCATATCCTATCCAGATCTATAATGTCTGTTTATACAAAATATTTAAGTTTATGTCGTTTCTTAAGTATACACATGTCTGTCACGATGCGTATCGTTTTCTTTATGTTTCTCAGTATTGTTGTTTTCGTGTCCTTGCTTCTCAATCTTGTTCGGGAACAATTCTTCTGTCTAGTGCGAAAATGTATGAATATTCATGAACAGCTGTATATTGGCCGAGTTCGTTACGCACCGTCGCACTGTTGCCTGCCTCATTGTGTATTACAACTGTGTTTACGGTGGCCTTTGATCCTATGCTGTTGTTATCTTTAGATAGCTCATGTTATACTGTTCATTTGAGGCTGGGGACTTCTTTGCAACGGTGGCGCTCGACCAAGTAAATGGTTCCATCCGCGCTTGTTAGTTCACGTGACTCTACTGGCCTTTTGCTTCGAGCTCAAGTTTTTCAGCCGAGATAAGCAGAATAAGAGCTAAGTGAACTGTTGATGATTATACAGGTTGGTCATAGTTCATGTGCTGATGTAAAAGAAAATATGACTCGGGTTATTATTGAAGTGTATATCACTGTTATTTCGTTTTGTTAAATGTCAGGTATGGAGTAGTGATCTATTAGTCTGTTAGAAGTTACTAGAAAACCGTTTGGAACCAGTTATGAATATTCAATGTACAATTAGCTTGGTTAAGTTCTCCCATATTAACACTTGAAGAATGCAAAAGTTTTTATTATTTACTAGACTACTAGCTGATCCGATATTGTTTTACCAATACACATTAATAACAAAGTTTCTCTACTACTATATGTATTTGTTGTACATGTAAACCTCTCTCAAGAATATCTCTATCTGGTAAAGAAAACCGCATTACAGTCCATTGCGTAGTTTTAAATATCTAAGCATAGATAGGTACAGATACCGGGAGGCGACTTTGTTTTATACTATGTATTGACTTGAAAATAATAGACCAATTAGTTCCACATAGTACCATGTTTCCACACACATGTGGATATAATACTAAACTCATGTATTTATCCTACAGCAGTTGGTAATAGTATAGTTGTAATGAATAAAGTACAGGTTCGCAGGTTATTGTAGCTGAATTAGGAATACTGTTATATATCTATTCTATGGCAAGTGAATCGAAATTTGACCCGGAATTAGTGACCCATTTATTGCCAACCACAAATATCGATTTTTGCTAACTTCCTGTTGTTGTGCAAATTCCGTGATTTGCAAAATTTTGTATGATAATGACATATTAAATTGTGGTTAAAGAATTTAAGTTGATACTGCACAAGTGGGAAATTGATTTTGGCAATTCTCGCGAAGATTCTTTAATTATTTACTGAGTGTAAAAGAACCCAATGGTCTTTATACATCATAGAAACGTTGTTGGGCTCGTCAATACGAACAACTTTTACCAACGACAATGCGGGGAAACGAAAATGTTTATATATTTTTTATATTTTGTCAACGTACTAACAATATGGGTTTAAATATCCTGTGTAAAATATAGACAATTATTCTATATATATCAAAGAAATTCGTGTTAGTTACACTATTATAAATCATGAACTGCTGAACCAATTTATTTGTAAATTGATGGGGAGTAGCTTATTAGAGGTAAAGGTGTGCCGATCCGGTGGAACGTAGCGCTATATAGAGGGTGTTATAGTTTGTATGAAATACTGAAACCACGCGAATAAAATCTCGGGCGTCCAATAGTCCTGAATAAAATATGGGCAATTGCTGATCTGGTTAGAAGCATCTAGCTTTACCGCTTGTAATAATGTGGGATGGTACGACTTTGAAAATAAATAGTATTACGTACAGGATTTGGTGCAAAAACCTTCTAACTTTTAAACCTGTTATAAACTTATGTATGTACCAGAATCGTATTTATGAATATACTAGCTGACCTTGCATACGTGCAATACCTCTTGTGTTCCTGTGCTATTGTATATATGCATTATACATATAAATCTTCCTTACGAATCACTCTTATCTACAGCAGAAAACCGCACGAAAATCCGTTGCGTATTTTTAAAGATCTAAGCATACATAGGTACAGACAGCGGGAGGCGACTTTGATTTATACTATGTTAAGATTATGATGTATTTATTTAGTACTTAAGTTGTTGTTGTGTCTTAAAAAAAACTTTTCGAGTATTATGGGAATATATACTCTGAAGAATGACACTGACACTTTTAAATATGATTTCTTGAAGCATACCATCCAAGGACCAGCTAATTCATAAGTGCCTGCCTGCCGGCATGAGTAAGCACTAATTGTTAAAATTAATCGCGCTCGCAACGAGTAGTCTGCCATCGATCCTGAGATACGCTCGCGAATCCACTGGGAATTGTTTCTTAGAACTTCTTTATAGTTATGCAAACATCTTATCTCTGGCCAGGACTGTAGAACTGTTCCTCCTAAAGGTTTATTCGATCATCGAGTTCGTGTTGAATTCTTCTCGTAATGGTACTAGCTTGGACATCATCCATTTTTGATAGAGCTCTAATCTAAGTACAAAGCAATGATTCATTGAGACCTTTATACCAGCCACAAATACACTGTCATCAATAAAACCCGTATCTCAGGTTGCAGCGCGTATGCTCCTTGGTAACTGATACTTTATCATCATGGAATGAAAAAGAAAAAAATGAATACCTCAAGGATTATTCATGGCCTATGAAAATTATAAATCTAGTTTATTTCTCACGGGAAGAAACGCTATTTCATATCAGAGAGAATGCAGTTTTTTATGACAATGAATTCCAAGAACAATATTTAGACAAATGTAGAGAAAACGAAAAATATTGTTTTTTTAATCATGTCCTTTTTTTTAAAAGGAAATACTAAAATTATTTAATCATATGGACAGTTGAAAGATTACAAAGTAAGATTACTACTATAGATAGATAAGTTAGTAGAAATAAATATTTATTAGGTACACATGTTGAACCGCGGTGTAATAATAACTTCGCAGTAAAATAGACGATTTGCTGAATTTCCGTAAGGTAATACATGCTAACTTTGCACGTGTGATGCAATAGTCTACTACTTATATGTTGAAAGACTGACCTAAATAAACTATGTCACAACAAGGCATCCTTCGTAATGCATTAAAAATATTATCCTATTACAATCGAATCTTATGGTGTAAGTTACTGCTTTTGCACATGTGATTTTAATTGTGCGTTTTAAAATAAAAATAACTTAACAATGATTTTCAGGCATTAATGAATAAAATAACCCTGTGAATCTAACACTCCGTTTGACTTATGATCCCAATTTATTGAAACTCTTCAATAACTAAGAATATTTTCGATCAAAGCAGTTTTCATAAAAAACGCATCAAAGTCGATTCATAAAAATAGCTACCACGATCGTATACAAACCTATAAACAGATTCTTTTACGACACCCTTAACTGAGATGATGTTTGATAAATATTTAGCAAGACTTTAAATGCATGAGGTCGCGCTTTGAATGACGAGAATCGTTGACAGATTTTCACGAATAACATCCTTTTTTTAATGTTTTTCTCTATTCGACCGTATATAGTGTAAAAGGACCCCGAACAATCTTAGAAACGTTGTTGTGCTGGTCAATATGAAACAAAAATACTATGGAGAAAATTAATGAGGAGAAATTAAAAAAAATCCCCATACAAAATGTCATCTGCTGAAATTGTCTATTTGTTAGGAGGTTAAAAAAAATGTTTTTCTTTTCCCCACATTTTCGCCATAGTAAAAGTTGTTCATATTAACCAGCCCAAACATGTTTTAAGACCATAACTCCGGGTCGTTTTACATGCAGTACCTATATGTTTTTTTATGTTTTGTTCGTCGTACATACATACACTTCACGCCTGTCTCCCAGAGGGGTAGGCAGAGACTACAGATCTCCATTTGTCACGGTTCTGACATACCCCTTTCGCTTCATCTACATTAATACATCTTTTCATACATGACCTCCGGTTTCGTCGTTTATGAACTGATTCCGACGGTTCTTTTTTTCGTAGGAAAGAAGATATTTCAAATGTGGCGATGGCACAATTTAAGTAAGTCAGGATTTAAGGATGGCATACCCGATACATCAAAGGAAACTTTAAAAAAATGTAAAATCACTAGTAATAGTTGAACTCGGTCATTTTTAAACGACTTCAAAAAGGAGGAGGTTCTCAATTCGACCCTAATTATGATCATTTTTTTTTGTTGGAAAGGAGATAATATGTTAAGGGTCCTCGTGATAAGGATTACAGAATATGATAGTGGAGTCTCAGAGAAATGAAGGTAAACACACTCGAAAACAGGTGACCGATTCTTAGGCGCCCGGCCTAAAACATTGTACCTACAATTCTTTATGAGGATAGTAGTGATTTATCTATTCCTACCTATTGAATTTGTAGTACCAAATGTTATAAATGCTTTAGAATTTGAATCCGCAAATGGTATCAAAGAGACCTTGAGGTTGGACTATTTGGCATTGTCAGTGGAAGCACTGCCGCTTTGGCTTAAGTAATGGAATGCCGTTCGGTATTTATTTACGTTAATATATCAATTTGTATTCTATGTAACCATGTCTGCAATAGTTTGCTGCCCTCATTGCAAGTAAGAAGTAATAAAAGAGACACGAGACAGTGTGACAGACACTGTGCTAAAAGTATTACATAAATATTTTTTTTAATATTCTGAAAAGAATTTCTATTCTTCTAAATCTTTTATAGTTAGTGACGTTATTTCAAATGTTTAAGTATCAAAGGTATTTTTGTAGTTTATTATCGTCATCTTATCAGTGTTATCTTCAATTAACACTCTTCCGGGTATTAAACGGCTGTAGCTGTTTCAATCTTTAATATATAAAAATCCAGTGTCATGATGTTTGTTCCCAATGAACTGAACTCTTCACCAAGGC
>SJJU01005692.1:0-14233 GCA_012932125.1 Conopomorpha cramerella | reverse complement strand
AGTGGAAGTCCTGAGGGCAGGCCTTTGCCCAGCAGTGGGAAACGAACCTGGCTAAATAAAAAAAAAGATTAATTTAGGTATCCTATAGTAAAACGTAGGTGTTCAATAGAATCTACCTATGTTTAACCTTAATGGGACAACAAGCGTGAGTCACGTCAATTCTATAATCTAGGTTTTTGTATGACAGGTGACATCATGATGTAATACCTAATCAACAACACCAAGTTTCACACATGACAAGGTATATTATATTATGTACGAATGACAAAAAATAAACAACAATGCATCTTTGCCATGTTTCGTTAATGTACCGAATAAGAAATTTATTTAGATATGAATATACTTACCTATTATTAACAATCTATAAATAATCTGCAACAGAATATCGTTTATATATAAAGAATGTAGCCTATATCAGATGAGATGTCTGTGATATTTCGATTTTTTTTTCCTTGTCAGGTAATGTGCGTGCCTCAATAAGTTCAAGGTCGCGCGACGCAAGCCGTTCTACCTTGACTAGACCACTTTTCTGTTACACCCAAATCACGATCGAACCATATACAATCGCATCGTTTGTTCCATTCGCGTGGACCAAGCGCGTCTACACCCAACCTAGTTAGGAAATCCGAAATGTCTAAAAATAAACCCTCTACGCGCTACGCAAAAACACAATGACGTAGCAGCTACGACGTAGTCGCGCCGCTGCTGTCGCCCAGACTACGGCGCAGTACCCCCCGTACCTACGCCCTTCAACATTTTGTTTACATACAGATAATAACAGCTCCGGCGAAATGAGACGCTACTGAAATGTTGTTTGCATTAAATACCTACCTAATTGTAACAAAAAAATAATAAAATAAAACAAAAACAAATAGAGAAAAAAGTTAAAAAAAAAAAACGCGATAACACCGCACCGACCGTGCGTAAAACCGAAGAGTGCAAACACAGGAGTTTAATCAAACCGCGATAGGTGCCGTGCGAACGAGCGATAGAGACGCAAATACATATTTCAGACAAGTACGAAAAAGTAGAGTGTTATAGCAACAAGTCGGTTTGAGAAAGAGGGGGGGATCGGCGCGAAGACTGGGGAAGGGGGGGGAGACCGTGACCGACGCGTTATCGTATCTCTGACGTCACGGCCCTTTCACTGTTCACGCGGCTTCAGCTGCTAGTAGTCAGTCCGCGCGTAGCAGCCGAAGCGTATGCACGTGTGCACGCTGCGACTGAAATAATTACAACCTCACTCACGCGCCACTCGAAAAACCTTCAAACAACGAAACAGGATCTATACACGCAAACGGACCTATACGGCCTTCGTGTGATCCTGAGTTTAATTCAGTAGTTGAGTGTTTTTTTTTTAATATAAACCTATCAAAATGGGAGTCATAAAGCTGTCACCTGATGCTGCCACCCTTTACTCCGCCTGCGACATCCTCGATGATATGAAGGTAATAAACTTACGTATAATATTTTGTTAGTTGAGAAACTTTGCCTTGATATTCGTGTGTCATTGAAAATCTGAACATCATAGGCGCCTTTTACTTGTAACTGTTTGAAATACAAATGTATACACACACACTTTCACTTGATATTTCGTGATATGTGTGCCCCTGAAATTGTATTTTGTGAGTTATTCTTTGTGCTGATCTATGTATCAATTACTTGGTCGGTATTTCGACCTGACATCGTATATCTTCTTTGGTTTTTGTGTAAAGTGTATTCAATATGTCAAAATAAAAAAAAAATTATTAACAATGAAATCGGGATAGTTATTCTAATCAACAATATCAGTAACGTTATCAGCTGTGAAAAGTTTATAAAAATGCTCACAGAAAATAAACTTTTCAATCAAGATAAAAAAGTAAACCAAAAAAGTATATACTTTAAAATAACTTTTGTAACAAACGATAGTATAATTAACGTTTATAAAAGAATTTAAGTTACAAAATATATTGTTATATTATTTGCTGAATGCATATAGATTATTATATTTCTTAACATTTTGGACTAAAATGTATTTACTAATCAAATTATGTTTTTTAATTTATGTAAACAGTTTAGTTACATAGCACAAAAATGCATAGTTTATCTATCAAATATGCATAAAAAGTTATAAAAAACGGACAGTTTCGGAGGAATTTGGTTACAATCAACGTGATATGATAAATGTGTACTTTGATACATATTGTTATTATATATATTTGTACGTATACCTATTACTCGCATTATATACATATAATGATACACTTCGTGATAAAATTATCCGGCACTTAGATAAATAGAAATAGAAAAATAAACGTGAATTTAGAACATTTGTCAATGTTATATACTTCCTAGCTAACCCGGCAAACTTGTTTTGCCTATATACATTAAAAGCAGTGTTTATCTACTATTATATACATGTATAATACATAATAACCCTTCCTCAATAATCTTTCTATCTATCAAAAAAAAACGTATCAAAATGCTAATTTTTAAAGATCTAAGCATACATAGGGAGACGACCTTGTTTTATAGTTACCTATCTTAATAAAAATCCAGTGTCATGATATTTGTTCGCAATGAACTCTTCACCAAGTCTACCGATGTTCACAAAAGTTGGCATTTATATGTAATTTCGTCCAATTTGAGAGATAGGATAGTTAATATTTCGTGACACTCCACTGCTGGGCACAGGCCACCTTTGGGCGGGTCCTGATGCAATTCCTTCGGGTACTCCCGGGACCCGCCATGCTTGCGACACGGAGGTCATCATGGGGGTTTAGTCGGTAAGAGTCCGACACTATCCCGTTCGCTGTCCCCATGGCGGCGGGGTGTCCATGAGGATACCCCCACGTAAAAAAAAGGACAACGTCTTTCGAGTCCACTAGTGTAATTATAATTTCGCATCAAGTGAGTACCTACAGTACATGACGACCACAACACACATATCTCGGTCAGGACCTAGTGAAATTCTGTCATAGCGAGCGGAAGCACCTTATCTGTCATTTGTGACACCGTTCGGTAACAAAGTACTTGAATACCCTACCTACAAATCGCGGGTATGTACAACTACACATAGTACTCTATCAAAAGAACCTGACATTTCATACGGTTGCTTAACTGACACAGCTCAAGTTACGTTGGCTTGTTGACAGTAATTTGCCGATGGCAACGTGACTCGATGAGCATTTTGTAAGGATAATTGTGCGTACTTGTGTAAAGACTAGAAATGGTTTCCAAGTAAACTCTATATATGCTCTGTTCACTTAAGAAGTTGCTATTAGCATTCGTTCTTTTGAATAATGGCACGTTGCCAAGTCGGCCAAATCAAAATGACACATATTCAACATTCGTAGTACTAAATTGTTTTATTCAATGATTTAGAAGTTACGAAATTATACTTTTCGAAAAAGATGTGTGAGATACATATTTTCATATACAGTTATAGAGATATAAATGTTAATCGGTCAATAGAGGTATACAAGAAAGAATGAAAAGTAAATGTATCTATGCAAAAATGCATCTCTTCACGATGTTTCTACCTAATTAAACGGCGAAATGGCTTCTACGGTCTTCATACAACCTTAATATACAAATTATGAGCAGGGATTATGAGTAGTAGAGGAGAGGTAGTGCAACCGACGTATGACCTGGCCGATCAGTTTCCGCAACTATTTAGAAAAGTAATGAATTTCGGGGCTTCTATCCCACTGAGGCACGAACCCCAGATTTGCCCTAATATTGCAATAGCCCACTACATATGCTTCGCTTGCAACCTACCTTGGTTGTTGGTCTAAAACAATATTGTTATCGAATTAGCGACATTGACGCAACGAGCGAGGCTTATTTTCGTCGCGTCGTGACAAAATACCTAACATAATAATACCTACATATGTTTGATGCTCGGCTACAAAGCCTAGAGTACCGCCGCAAGGCGAGCCTATCTGTCTTCTATCGGGTATATTTCGGAGAGTGTGCTATGGAGTTGCATAAACTAATAACCCCATCGCATTTTTACAATAGGACAACCAGGAGAACGGCAAAACGTCATCCATACCAGGTGGATTTACCATTTATGCGAACCAAAAGGTTTGCGTCTACTTTCATAGTGCGAACCGCCAGGATGTGAAGAATGACTTGCCGGAGTCTGTGTTTTCTGCGCAGTACAGTCTGAAGGTCACTGGGGGTACCTATTGTACCTTATTAACAAGTGCGCTCCATCGTAGACCACATCGCTGCTTAACATCAGGCAGGATGGTGGTCAAATGCTTGTTAATTGTTCACAGTGATAAAAAAATGTGTACGTGCCGTTTTTAATACAAAACACACACACACACAAACACACAATATATATATATATATCGCACAGTGGCGGTCATGGTCTGGGCCGCACATTGCTACCGGGCGATAAGCGCGGATACCGGCCGTTATACAACTTGCCAAATGATTGATGGCACCACGCAACTCTATGCCCATACACGATGTACATTAGAGATCAACGATTCCGTGTACCTACACGATACTGGCACAATAGAAAAATACATTGAAATAAAATCATGCAAAATATCGATAGAAGAATTTTTACGCGAGGTAACCTCGAGCGAAACGCACGTCTTGTTATTGGCATACTTATTATTGATTAGTTCTAGACTAACTGTAGCGTTGGTTCATTCATCTAGTTAAAGACAAAAAATGGGTTACCAATGTAAGCCGACCGGAACCTCTTGCAGGCATTTTTTTATACATTTTTTTTCCTTAACCTACTATGGTGTCCCACTGCTGAACAAAGACCTCCCCGGATATCTTCCACCGTTCACGAACCGTTGCTAGTTTCCTCTAGTCGGCAGTCTTCGTCTTGTCTAATAACTTGGTTAATTCCCTCCCAGTCAGCTTAAAACCTAAATTTCTATTAGCAGTCAATAATCATGACAATTGAAACATGAAATGTCTTGGTCTCGGTGTGCCATAGTCATGGTACACGTTCGCTATCCTCAGGTACACATGAAGTTCCAAGAGTCAGTAATTACTATGGAGACAGAACATTAAATAAACAACTACCATATGTTTTCAATGGTTTGCCGGAGGATATTAAAAAAAAAACAAATAAAGCCATTTTCAAAAATAAACTTAGAAAATTTCTTCCCACCGGCTCTTCTTAAATTGCAATAGTTTGTTATTCAAATTAACAAAAGTGTTGTAACCTTAGAGACTCCAGATCCTGCAGACAAACTGTGTATACAGTTTCGCAGGACTTAAGATAACATTTGATCTGTTTTGTAAGATATTAATAAACAAATAAAAAAAATAAAAAATGAATGTACATGGCAAAGATCCCTTAAAACCTAAAAAAGTAATGAAGTCACCAGCGATAGCAATAAGTCAATAGTTCCACGCAACACCACATAAACAACTGTGCAAATTATTCGATTATATTTACAATGCGCAAGCGCACACAATACCGACTAGTACACAAATATCGAATAAAAATTCAAAATAATATCGTCTACTTTTTGCAAATTAATGTTTTGTGTCCTGTGCTGAAGTGGCCTTAAAATATTGGTTATAACTGTATTTTTCCAAATAGCTATAACTATAAGTTGAAGAACAACCTACGTACAATTTCATACGTTTTCGCAGGACATCTTCATCAATGGATTGTTTTTGATTCTTCTTTCAAGTCCACACATACATTAAAAAATATATAGAGTTACTTTTTTGAAAATTAACTGAATTGAGATTGAAATTAAGAACAAGATCCTCCTACAAAAATGACGTGACATAATAGATAAAACGTTGAATAGGTTGTCATTTCTTTGATTTATTGGAGATTGTGCTCAATGCACTTGCACATAACGGTGAATATCGATCGCACATAAATGCAGATTTGATATCAGATTGGTAGACATTATCAATGATAGCACTAAGTACTTCGATTGAAACCAAATTCATTTCAAATTGCCCACTGTTCACCAATAAAAAAAACAAGATTTCTGGTTGTTTGATTTTATAGAATTATGATCCCTAAGTGTCGGTATATATTTCTTGTACACTTAGAATTTGCTTCAGCTTAGTGATAAAGCATACGTTACCATGAAAACAAATGTTAATTTTATGCATTTAATTTGTATGACGGTAATTAACTCGCGTAAAATTAATAATTAAAGAAAAAAGAACCGACTTTAACCAGTAAAATTTGACATATATGTGGTTTTCTCGTCGATTCCATTATCGGAACTGAACCAAATTTATATGGGCCAAACGGGAAGCACCAGCTTTCAAATAACAAAAAAAACATCAAAATTGGTTCACCCAGGCGAAAGTTCTGAGGTAACAAACATAAAACAAAAAATACAGACGAATTGAGAACCTCCTCCTTTTTTTTTTGAAGTCAGAAAAAACGAAATATACTTCACTCCTTTCGATCTCAAAGCGCAATTATTTTTTAATTATTGTTTTTTTAATCGGGAATTATTTGCAACCATTTGACAGCTTAAAAAAGTTTATTATTATTGTTGTGAGATGTCGCTAATATCGCCCAAGGGTTAAAGGGTAGAAAATAATGTTCTTGATGGACCGTATGTGATATAAACACAGCGGAATTTCAACACAGGCTAATTATTTTGCGGTTTTAACTGAATGCGAAAGATATAAAGTGTGTTAAGGTCGTATTGTATGTTTTGTTTCATTCAATATCAACCGCTTTACTGTCACTTTTCTATTAATCTCAGTGAAGGACAGGTGTTTATGTACTTATACAAATAACTATGGGCACTCGCCGTTTTAATGACGTATGAACTTGTACAACATTCTGTCTGCAACCTTACTCTAGGCGATGATTGATTGAAGAAGGCTTTTGGCAAAATTGAAAAAGTATTTTCACATATTTTTTTTATTTACTTGGCTGCTATGTTCAGCTTTAAAGCCGAAAATTCTGTCACAAGCAAAGTAATAACTCTTCTTGTTTAAGTTGGTGTCATTGTCATAGTCTATCGATAAAGTTGCCAATAGTCAGTCTTGAAGAATTGATCAAGCGTTGAGATACAAATGGCTTCTTTATTTCTCATTTTCAAAATTCATTTTTCGCTACATTGTTGTGTTAATATGGTGGAATTAGTGTAATAATATGCTGGTGATGAAAAATAATGTAGTGAGAGTGAGAAGTAAAGGAGAGGACTCCTATTTGATCAATTTGTTATTCCCGTGTAATTTTCCACGCAGCCTTGAAATGGAATGTGATGGTCCACCCTCACGTTTTAATGAGTTTTTGACACGACTTTGACTATTGACGAATTTATCGATAGACTGTGACAATGACACCAACTAGAACGCGAAGAGTTATTACTTCGTTTGTGGCAGAATTGTCGGCTTTAAAGCTGAACATAAGAGCCAAGTATAAAAAAAAAATATGTGAAAATACTTTTTCAATTTTGCCAAAAACATTCTTCAATCAATCATCGCCAAGAGTAAGGTTGCAGACAGAATGTTGTACAAGTTCATACGTCATTAAAGCGGCGTCTGTGACAATGACACCGACTATAGATATACGTTATCATTTTTATAATATTACACAAATAGTTAATTAGTACAAAAATAGTGTAACTTGACTTATGCAGTGATGTCTTGGCAAATGGGCCAAAGTCCGGAGTCCACGAACCAACTTATGAATGATCTATTACTTTGAACAAATATTTTAAGAATCTTTTCGTTCATAAGTACAACAACAATCATGTTTAATGTGATTTCTTACCACTCATATGTTTCTCCCGTTATTGTTTTGTTTTAGCTGTTTTGTTTATACCTACTCTGTTCAATATTATATTTCACAACAAAGATCAGTTGTATAAATGTAATATTTTTTTGAGCGACATCAAAACAAGAGTATTTTTCATTCGACCGTAAATTACATTTGTTCGCGCATAACTCCGTCGTTTAAGAACCGATGGTTATGTTTTTTTTTTGTTTGAAAAGATGATGATCCGAGGTTCCACGATAAGGAAATCAGGGTATCATCATCATCATCATCAGCCCATACCTGTCCACTGCTGGACATAGGCCTCTCCAATCAGGGTATGGTGATGGCAAACCCGGTTACTAGGGGAGCTTAAAAAATTATGGCCGGGCTGCTTGTAGTCGGTACTTTTACTTTAAAATACATACATACATACACTTCACGCCTGTCTCCCAGAGGGGTAAGTAGAGACTACAGATCTCCATTTGTCACGGTCCTGACATACCCCTTTCGCCTCATCTATATTCATACATCTTTTCACACATGACCTCCGATTTCGAGTACTTTTCACGCCACCTTCGGCCAGGACATCACCAATCTGGTCAACATATGTCCTTCTGGGCCCACTTCTACTCACCCGGCCCATTACATCACCCATATAAATCTCTCACCGAGCGTATTTACTCCAACGTGACAGGGGGTGAGCCCATCGCCGTTCATAATTAATAATTATTGCACAATGTAAAATTAAGACATAGGTCTGTAAAATAGTTTACAGAACTGACCTAGACTAGTAAGATTTTGTTTTATGACTTATATAATTATTTTTCTCATTATCTTCTTTCAATCAATAGTCGTGTTCTAAGGTCACCTTTCATTGAGTACCTACAAACATAATATTAGTTGCACAGATATAAGCAGCGATGCGTGAACGCACCTGTTCAGCTGTTAATCCGTCCCCTGTATAATATCGATAGCTTCCCGCCAAAAAGGTCTAAGCGACGTTTAAGTAATTTTACAAGAGATTGGCTTAAAGTTTAAATAAAGCAATGTTTTGGGAGAAAAACACACAATCTCTACCGCGTAAGCGACATCAAAGTACGTCATACAGGTATGAAACCTAGACAAATCGACGCAGAAAAAAAGGCGATCCAAACTGCATACTCAACTCATTTCGGACAAAAATGTCGCTTAGGCCTTTTTGGCTGGAAACCATCAATATGTATGTTTGTGTTCCGAGTTTTATATCTAAAGTATTATATCAAATCTACTAAAGTTACTACTCGAAAGTTTGGATGGATGCCTGGATGTCTGTCCTTCTTTCACACAGAAAGTACTGGACGGATTTTGATGAAACTTGGCAGTATTATAGCTTATAAACTAGTATAACATATAGGCTATAAATTATATTGGTAAAACAACTTTTGCCAGGTCAACTAGTACGTAGTATAAAACATGGTCGTCTTCCGCGCTGTCTGTGCCTATGTATGCTTAGATCTTTAAAACTACGCAACGGTTTTTCATGCGGTTTTCTTTATTAAATATAATTATTTTAGAGGAAGGTTTATATGTATAATACATGCATATAATAGTAGAGAATCACTGCTAATAATTTATTATTGGCAAAACAACGTTGCAACGGATTATAATTATAATATCTTTAGAATTTTAATACATTGTGTCAATCCACACACAAATAATCTCTGTAAAAAATCCACGCCTATTAAATAGATCCCGAGGTTTAACTACAAACTCACAAACTTTATCTCTTTAAAATAATATACTTGAATGATGAATGACGATTTTAAAATACACAAGTGAAATCGAGGGGCGTTCTCTACTTTACATATTATATTGTGAAATACTAGTTGTCGTTTAATGTTTGTTTACTTATACATACATAATAATATATAATATATTATATTATACTAAGACAGATAATACCCGTGTAATTTATGTTTTGAGACGTTTTATTGCTGCATTTAAAATTATGCTTATCTTTGGTTAATTTTCGCGCCGTAAAACCCGGTTTAAACTTCTAATTCTGTTTTCCAGTTTGTGTACAAATTTAGGAAGGAAAAGTAGCTATAATTCCATTGTATGTTTTCCAGTTTGTGTACAAATTTAGGAAGGAAAAGTAGCTATGTATGTGTGTTTTAACCATACACTTAATCTTTTAATCTCAAAGTGAGGTAGGCAGAGACACACAAACAACCTATATAAAGATGAATGATTTTTCATGCAAACATCAGCCTTCATTCGTTCACTGCAGGACGTAGACCATGGTGTTGGTATTTGTCTTTTAAAAAACACATTTTTAATTCTCGAGAACAGATATTAAGGCTCTAAATTTCTTTTACGTGACGTAAACATCTCATTCTTAGATGACAGAAATTTGCATAGAAAAAGCGACATCTACATTAAATTTTTTTGACGTTTGAAATTGTAATCGTCTTCGCGAACATAATTTATTATATTCATTGCTGCACTAGTAACGAACACAGGCTAGTATTCTTCTTACTAATGCATCAATGTACGAAATCATATCGATTAGAACAATGGGGCATTTTCTTTGACGTTCTAAACAAAGTTTGACAGTCATGACAGTTCTCCGCCAGAAAATCTGTCAGGAAAACGTCAAAGAAAATTCGCCATTGTTCTAATCGATATGAATTCGTACATTGATGCATAAGTTTGAGGTATACTAGCCTGTGTTTGATACTAGTGCAGCAATGAATATAATAAATTATGTTCGCGAAGACGATTACAATTCCAAACGCCAAAAAAAATTATTCTAGATGAATTCGCCATTGCCAGCTTCGTTTCGCAATGACTGTACAAATTCTTGCGCTCCTGAGTTTAGAGAATACAAGTAAAATGTACCTACATAATACTGTGAGTCACTAATTAATATCAAATCCATACAAAATGCTTATCACGATCTAATAACCAACAATTTTAAAACACTCATCACCATATTTCTAACGGCGGAATGGATTTCACAGAATAGTGATTTTTCGAATAGCAATTCAGTGCCTGTCGTCACATCAATGAGTTAACCGCATAATGGGCACTCTTGCGCATTCTGCAAAACCGAATGGGCACCTATTCAAGTGTTGTTTGTTTTTGTTTGTAAACACATTTGTTTTTCATATTTACCTGCTAACAAAATTTATGTATGTATTTTCGACTATAAAACGTATTTCCTTAAGCATTGAAACATAGTGTGTATAAATTCATTTAAGTTAAAAGTAATCATTTTTACTAATCCAATTCTAAATACAGAGTAAAAAGTCTTGTAAATCGTTTAAAGAAAACTGATCCATATTATTTGATATGAACCTTCTGTTCTTCTTCTTCTTCTATGAAACTGATCCGTATTATTTGATATGAAACTTCGTCTTTGATACCTAAGTAACTCGTCTAGATACCAATAAATATCAACAATTATATCAAAAACTCTTTATTGTAAAATACTCTTGTTATTATGTTAATTACAACGTTATAAGTTATTCTACGCGTTAATGAAAAATTATCCACTATTAAAAGAAACCATAATATATATATTTTCACTACAGATACATACATTATGGGACGTCCAATACCCAGCAGTGTATTTGCACATTTGCTTGCATATTTACATTTTCGTTATTGCTTATACTAGAAATTTTACTATTGCGCAGTAACCCTATAATGCCTACTTCACACATCTATATTTAGGTAAAAATAATGGGCAATATCAATAATATAAAGCGATAAGCAATAATACAATTTATACCATATTTATCCTTAGCATGACACAAAAAAGCTCAAATATAAATAACAAACAGTATCCACAGCATGTTTTGTCAAAATCGTTAAGCTTTTAAGCTTCTTCTTCTAATTTTAATCTGTTTCTAATAATTATTTCAAAACATAATTCGCGTAAGTATTAGAAAAGTAAACATTAAATAGCTGCAAATATTTACACAGTAGTTAGCGTTGTACTGGAATAGCCCGCCGCTGAGCCCACATCCGGTTAGTCGCCGCCTGTTCTAGTAGTTTCCATCACATACCTACGACAGTCATTTACCTACATTTTGTGGAGAATTCGGGGGAAAAACTATGTATTGTTCTCATTAATATTTACTTTAAAACTTAAAAACGATCTGTGACTTTGTACGTCTATAACTTTTCATTTAGTGAAGTTAAATTTATGTTTTTTTTTATTTGAAAGCTTATTTATATCCTGTAGATTTATGTTGATATTTAAAATAGTACATTGATAGGGTACTTTTTGTGAAAATTAACTTTTAAAAAGGGGTTAAGGCTCTTTTAGTATATCTATATACATAAAAGAAAGTCATGTTAGTTACACCATTTATAAATAAATAAAGACTGAACCGATTTAACTGAAAATTTGTGGAGAAGAAGCTTTAGACCAGGAGACGGCCATATGATACTTTTTATCCTGATCCTGTGGGACGCGTCGCTATATAGAGGGTGTTATCGTTTGTATGAAATACTGAATCGCGGGGCGTCCACTAGTATATCAAAAAAAATCATAAACAAATATTTATTTCTCTAGAAAACATAGAGATAAGACCTGTTTAGGTACATACATAAATATATAATAATATAGCACTTAATATAGCATTTACTTATAAATAAGAAATACGAAAAAAAATACTAACGAAAGAATTGAGAGAAGACTGAGGGCATTACCATTCAACCTTTTCTTATTAGTAAATTTAAATTTTACAAAGTACTCTCATATTGAACACGGATATAAGCGAGAGATCCTGTTTATCATAATTCTTGTGGTGCATAATTATTGTCAAAGCACCCGGATCATGGCAAGGTAGTGGTCACGTCGGAATGTAGGTTGAACGCTTTATTCTACAGCTTTAGGGCCGGAGTAACTTTTGCCGTGGCCTTCCTTACAGCGTGCGCGTACATAATGATTCGATTGTAACCTTCCGATCCTTAATTATACTCGGGAGAAATTTTAAGGAGTTTTTTCTACCTACAAACTTTTTTGGCACTGGTTGGAAATAAAAAAAAACGTACAGGCCAGAGTCAGCTGTTGTTTTGATTCTGCTTCATGCCTAATCAATGCAAAGTTTAGTCTTTGTTTGTCGTTTCGTTTAAATAAACATGAAGTACTACTACTTCTTTGTTGTTTTCTAAATTCGACGAGAAATTTTTGTGAAGGATGAAATTGAGAGAAAACATAACACAATTTATGCTCGGTTTTAATTTGCTTGAGCGGTAAAGGTGTCTCCTTTTACAAATAATTTAATTTGAGATGAAATTCTTGTCAAAATACAATTTAAATAAAGGAATAGTTGACGAGCCTATGATATTATGAATGCAGTCATCAGATTGAAACCAGAATACCCTTTACATGCACAGTTACATCATAAACCCAGAAGTGCACAACAAATGCCAAAAGATTATCAGCAATGGATTATACCAGAGACGGGAATCAAACTCGCGACACTTGTCCTAGAGGCAACGACAAATACATAATTTCCGTCATTAGAGGACGAATTTCGGACACAATATACTTTAATATGACCGTTATATAAGAGTGATATTAATTACGCAGGATCTGTATTGTTTTGTCACCGAGACTTTAATACTGCTTTAATTACGCGAGAGCATCCGGTTGTAGGTAGATTTTTTGTTTGTTGTTTATTCCAACGGCAATCCGTCAAGCTACAAATAAAAGACTCGAGCAATTCTCAGAACTGGTAGAGAAATAAAATGACATACTGACTCTGTTTTGCGATGTGCTTCTTTTAGGGATACGGGACGTCCAAAATGTCATTTTGGATTGATAGATCTTCTAAAGCGCGGCTCAAAGAGTATGGGCACCCGAACTGCCGCGTGTCCTTAACAGTCCCTATCTTTCTTTGACATTTCTGTCTAAAAGATTACGCGAAAAGTGCAAAATTTTCTCCATAACGGCGCCACACGTTACATCAAAACTTGGCTACAAACTTTATTGTATGCTCCATAATGTAAGTCCAAGATCTATCTAAAAAAAATCAATCTGTCAAAGATAATGGGAAACGAAAGAGATGCAATAACTTTATTCTATAATCGTTGTTTTTAAAGAAATCTTCTCATTGGTGTTTTTATTCCCAAGCGTAGAAATTGGATCCTTTTTACGTTAAATTTAGTTATGAACAAAGGTAACTTTTGCAGATAAAACCACATGTTGTTTTTCTATTCTATTTACTATCGAGTCGTCCATGGCCGGTGTTGCGCAGGCGCCACTAGCTGTGAAAATAACAAAAACAGAACCTGCACAATCACGTATGTACGTGAAGAAAGTGGTTTATCACCGGAACGTGTTATTTCTCATATTCAAGTTATTGACATGGTCGTGGACGTGTCATGGGGATGGATGTTTGTGGACACGACGCTTGTGCGTGATGCCCACGTGCTGACTATTTTTGGACTGATATTTGAACCCTGGACCCTCAGTATGTGTGTCATCATCATCTGCCACATAACGTCCACTGCTGGACGAGG